>MU107874.1:0-38131 GCA_012274485.2 Sinapis alba | reverse complement strand
ATTTATTCTTATGCCTTTATGGGCCCAAATGGGTTCCAAATAATTATATAAAATATCGAGAAACCCTATCTCCACTTTGGACCATGATAACATTTTAAATTTTAAAGGGACGCTCTATTAAAACAATTTTAAAAGTTTCTCATTTTTCTAAAAAATGTTTGAAAGTTGTAATATTACCATTGTCGAACCGAATCGAATTTATTTCTACAATGATAATGACTTATGGTAAGTCATCGGCATTGGCCCCTACCAAAGAAGAAAAACTAAAGTTTATGGAAGAAGAAAGAAAATTCCGTGAGAATAAAAAGCCATCGGTGTCAAATCAAATCTATGCTTCTTTCTAACGAGTGTACGGACGACTTTTATTACGGAAAATAAGTAAACCTAGTTAGCATGTGTAAAGCTTTAATAGTCAATAAACTGTGAGTGTTCAAAAAAAAAAAAAAAAAGTCAATAAACTGTGCGATCGGTCAATCGGAGTGTAAATACAATAAGTAACGATGGTTGGTGTGTAACAATATTACGATTACAATATTTAATCATGAAATTGAAATAGTTTTTTGATAAAATTAATTAAAAATAGTTGTTGTTTTTTAACATTGTGAATTGAAATAGTTGAAAGAATGTTTATATGTTAAACCCACAAAAATAATACTCTCTCCGTTTCAAAAAGATACAAGTTCTAGGAAAAAAATTTGTTTCTAAAAAATTCATTTTTTATATTTTCTATGCATACTATGTTAATTTCAAAAAAAAATGATTGTATTTACTGAATTCTAATTGGTTTAAAGTTGTGGGAAATAGTTAGTTACAAAAAACTATGCATTGATAATTGAAATTTCTTATGTTTTATTAATATGCGTGAAAAATCCAGAATATGTATTATTTTGAAACAGAGGGAGTACGAGATAACTTGAACTCATTGGTTAGCCTGGTAAGCCATCTAAAACGAATGTTTAAGTACGATTTTTAATCTAAGTGATGAAACAAACTTATAGTTTTTTTTTTTTAAAGAAAACAAACTTATAGTTTTCTTTCTAATGGTGGTGCATCTATAAGTTATCGTAAATAATGTAAGAAAAATAAAGATATCTTTTCACAAGAATGTATTTGCCAAATGACTTGAATTTGTTACTAACACTGCAAGAGTTCTATAACTTTCAGTCCGTAAACTATAGTATTTGAAATTACTTTTTGGAAACTACAATCTAAAGAATAACAGCCTGTGTCAAATAAATTTTAGACCATTTTTAAGAGTTCCTTTTACAATAATATAGACTAGCAACGCGTTTTGATACTGTAACAACTATTATCAATCAACCGTCTTGTAATATCAATCGATCTTATTAGTGAGTTCAGGCATCGAACAATTTCGTTTTCAGAGAAAGCAAATTCCATTGCTCATAGCTTTGTTGAAAGTAATTAGATCCCTTAAATTGTTGTCACTTCGCGAGTCGGGATTGCTAGTACTTTTAGATTATATGATGCCATGATGGACGATTAAACATAGCTCCATAAAGTTCAGAAAACATAGACCCATAGTATTTAACACAGAAAATAAATTATAATTTAATAGAATAACTTAAAAATTACAAGTTATGGCGAGTATAATTTAAATTTATAAAACAATATCACTTAGCTAAAAATATTTATGGAGGAATCCATTAGCCATTTCTTTTCTTTTTGCTTAAGTTGACAATACCCATTCCTATTTTTTTATACTTTACTTTGTAACTACACCATCATTTTTTTTGTGTTTTCAGACATTATACCATTACTACCATAACTAAAAACAATATTTAATTCTTATATTATATAATAATTGCGTAATAAAAGATAAAGTATACTATAACCTGTCCCAACTAGTCCCACTTTTGTTTGGAATTATACAATTTGTGTCAGTTTGATTATTTTTCTTTTATTTGGTCAACCAATTTAAATTCATTAGAAGTGTATTTGAACCTTACGTCAACCCTATTTCGACCATACATGTCATAATTAGAATATTTTCTGCAATAGTTTCATTGCTTTAACACTTTGCATATTTATATTTTCATAGTGCAAAATAATTATTAGTATGTAGAACCGGAACACTAATATAATATTTTAAATTTTATCGTTTGCACAAAAGTATATGAAAATCATTGTAGGACTAGGTTCTTATTTTTGCAAACGATATATAGAACTGGTTAATTATAATTTGATTTAGTTTCATTCTTTATTAGCCAGTTTAATAGCAAATATAAATAGTTTAAAGTTCAAACTAATCCTTTGTACCATTTGCATACCACCACCTATATTTTACTTATTAATTTTAATAGCAAATATTTTATTTTCTACATTCTTTAATGTGGTGACCCATGTGAGTGTTTCAAAGACTATGTAGCTCCAAGTTCTATTCATAATTTCTTCAAATATCGGAATTTTTTTTTTAAAAAAATTATGATTCAAAAGTAACATTTCATATTAAAATACGATTAATCTGAGGCACAAGAAACTACTATTATGCCATCGATACTTTGATAGTAAGAGACTTCTAACAAAAAGAAAAGCTCGATTAATAGCCTTCAAATTAGCAAAGTATGACCTTGCAGAGGCTTTTGGTTGTCTTTGAGGCCATATGAAGTTCCATATATTTTAGGGCATATTGTTTATAAAACAATCGTGCTTGTAATTATCTTTTTGTTCAAATTCGATTAAAAAAAATAAAAATGAACGACATTATACATCATCAATTTTATCGTTAGATGTTAAACCAATATGATATCTTAGTTTATTTCATTCACTAAACGTCCAATCAAATTTGAGTCCAACCACTAACTTGAATTCATCATATAATCTATGTTTGTCTAATGATAAGGACTCTCACACATGCAAGTTATAAATTTTATATGATTAATTTCTCTTATCAAGATAGATGTTGAATAACTTTTTAGGTTTTAATGTTAGTGATCTTTTCTAGATATCCAATACATTTGCCCGTTTGGTTTTAATTCGGTTTCCCTTATATAGTTTAGAAAATATATGAACTAAATCGCATCAGAATCTTGTACGATCTAGAATTGAAAGGCTATAGATGTGATTTTCCATCATAGGTTTTACATGTTTTGCTTCCCCGAACATGTATATTTATTAAATACTCTATCTCTTCATAATAAGTGTCGTTTTAGAATTATGCACACAGATTAAGAAAATATTTAATTTTGTATATTTTTTATATAAAAACATCATTACCCATACAACTAACCATATTTTAACCAATAGAAATTTAAACTGGAAAATAAAATTAATAAATTATGCATTGAAAATAGAAAACGACACTCTTTATAAAACAAAAATAAAATCTCAAAACGACACTCTTTGCGAAACGGAGGGAGTAGTAACTAACACCCATAAAATGTATATTTTGAACATTTTAATTAAGTAGAGTTAGTGGCAATTAACAAAACAAAAAATGGTGTTATGGAATATTAAGCCAAATAGCAAAAGGCTAAAACCGAAAGCCGAAAACAAAAAAGCTTCGAGACCTTAATTTATTCGGCTCAGAAATCACATCACCAATATAATTTTAGTTGATTCCACTAACTTTGAAATCAGTTTTATATATTTATAATGATAAGGTTCGAGCAAGCATGAGTTAGAGCTCTTTCTTATATATGTTGACAAAGTATTTATAACATTTGATGCGTTTCTACCATTGATCGCTAGTGTTTTAACCGGACTAGGTTTAATAATGGAACAATCTAATTTAAAAAGCAGAACAGTCTATCTATTATTAGTTATTTTTAAGGAGAAAAGTTACAAATCTTTATATGATATTCTGAAAGATAATTTTCTATCCTGTCATAAGATTCCGTTGAAGAAGAATAAGTTATAAAAATTATAAATTTTATAGTCGGACTATGCGTAAACACACGCAAATAACTTAAAACAAAAAACAAAAATTAAAACAAAACAGGATTAATGTAAATATTCACTTCTAAAGGTTTGTGTATTACTTATGTGAATGAATATTTACAAACTTTAATTAATATTTCTACTATCTCAAAATTTGATTTTCTTTTTCTTTTTTAAAAAATTATTACCACCGTAAAATCCTTTTTAATTTTAAAAGATATAGTCTACTACACAAATGTTATCTTTTACTGATGTACGAATATTTAAGTTATTTTCTGAATCAACAGAAGATTAAAACTTACAACAGAAAACATAAATATATATAAGTAGTATAGTACATAAACTACATAACTAAACCAACTCATGAACTTTGACGCCAACTATATATATAACATTTAACAATCAGACTTCTATTAGTAACCAATGAATTTGATCGATCACCAAATCTTAGAAGTGCAAATTTAATATTTTACAACAAAAGAAAATACTTAGAGGTGCGGCAAGAAGCTCTTCGTTAGGCGAAAACCAGTGAAATTATAGACATTAGTATATTAAATTACAATATGAAATAACAGTGTTGTAAACACCGCTTAGACTAATTAAAAAAATCATTTAGAAAATAATTTCATTTATAACCGATATGCACTTTGAAGGAACATTTAAACACTATTAAATCAATTTTAAGAACACTGAACAATATAATGTCGCTGAAATTCCGTACTTCTTTTAGTTTTGTTTTTCCCGTTTTTGTGTTAAACTAATTTGGTGACAGAACCAATCACACTCAATGATTCTTAGTGAAGATGTGATGAGTTACCTATCATTACACGACACGTGTCATTGCACAAGTGTTTGTAAAATACTATAAAAAAAAATGAACAGCATGTCTTTTACACCTCAAGGCAGCTATAAATTCCAAGTTGCCGATCTTTCCTCTACAAAACATATGCTCGTTGAGAGCAACAAGATAGTTTCACTACTGAGACTTGAGAGCATATGTTACTAACCACACCTGAGCTTAGAATCTTCATACTTGCCTTCTCCTCACATTTTCATCTTTTGATATACAAGAAATCTTACGTTATTTCAATTTCCTAATAAATAAGAGATCGAATATAATCCAGAAAATATTTTTTTTTTTCTGTTTTTATCAATTGACAGGGAAGAGACAGTGCTCCGCAACACAAGCCACTTCAAGGTTAGTAGTGTAAACGGGGAGACGGTGTTTCTCACTCTCTTTGACTTCAAACGAATCTATTTTGCATGTTATTATGCTTTTAATTAGATCTGTCTTAAAGAATATTAATTATATAACTAATCCAGCAGGGGGGAAGCTAGTTTTTATAAGAATGAAGCCATGCATGACGAATCTAAGACAAATGATTCAACCAATGTTGAATTTCCAAGGGATAACCGCCGGTTTAAACATGGTCGACGTTCCTTTTTTCCGGCCTAAAGACAAGGTTGTTTTCGTCATGGGAGCAACCGGAACCGGCAAATCTCGTCTGGCCATCGACCTTGCAACTCGTTTTCCGGCGGAGATTGTAAACTCCGACAAGATCCAAGTCTATAAAGGTCTAGACATCGTCACCAACAAAGTCACTCCGGAGGAAAGCCTCGGTGTTCCTCACCACCTCCTCGGCACCGTGGAAAACACTTATGAGGATTTCACGGCGGAGGATTACCAGCGTGAAGCACTTAGAGCTGTTAAATCAATCGTGGAGAGAGACCGTGTCCCAATCATAGCCGGTGGTTCTAATTCTTACATAGAGGCATTGGTCAACGACTGCGTTGACTTCCGGTTAAGGTACAATTGTTGCTTCTTGTGGGTTGATGTTGATCGACCGGTTCTACACTCGTTTGTCTCGGACCGGGTGGATAAGATGGTCGAGATGGGACTCGTCGACGAGGTTCGCCGTATCTTCGATCCCTCGTCGTCAGATTACTCAGCAGGGATTCGCCGAGCAATCGGAGTTCCAGAGCTGGACGAGTTTCTCCGAGCGGAGGTGTGTAGTTATCCAGCGGAGACGACGGAGAAGCTTCTTGAGACGGCGATCAAGAAAATCAAAGAGAACAACTGTTTACTTGCATGTCGGCAATATCAGAAGATTAAGAGGCTTTACAAGCAGTGGAAGTGGAATATGCACCGTATAGACGCGACGGAGGTTTTCCTCCGGCGAGGAGAAGAAGCCGAGGAGGCTTGGGAGAACATGGTGGCTCGACCTAGCGCACTCGCCGTCGACAGGTTTCTTAATTACAGCGACGATCACCATTTGGAAGCCGCCGATATTCTACTACCGGAGATATCTTCTGTTCCTCCGTTTCCAGCCGCCGTGGCAGCGATTTCGCGGTGAAAAATTATTTTTAAAAAAAGGAACTTGAAGCAATGGATATGGTGGGAAAAAAAAAGACCATTATAAATGCCACGTGGCGATATTGTTGGAAATGTCTAGAGCTATGACAATGCCACGTGGTTATATTGGTCTCTGTCGGAGAAAATGATCTTTTATTACATAAAGTGTGTGTATGTGTGTGTTACGGTTAAACGGAATCAGTTTTGAGGGACCTGAAGTGCACGCGCGGGGCGGATGCTGACAGGTTTTCCTTTTTGTTCCGGTATACAAGTACTTATTAGCTAGGATCTGGTGCGGAATAGTGTACGATTATACGGTGGATAGTCAGTAAAGACAGAGAAGAGGTCGTTGGTCAACGCGGTTTTACCCAAAAAAAGAATAAGGATCCAACGGACAAAAGAACAAAGAGTCTTGTTGGAGATGGACCCTACCTTTTCTTGACGGCTGATTGCCGTCCGATATGTGTTGGGTCCCATAGTTGTGACATCATGTGGTTAAATAATTCAATCAAACGGCTGTGAAGTGATTATTTACTTATATATAAAATAAAGTGTCTTTGTTCCATATATCATATGCTGGATAAGACGACATGATTTTTCAATTGCGTTAATGTACATCATCAGTTTATGTCCGTAATAAAAAACATTATATTTTTCATTTAGATAAAACTAATATAAAAGAAGTAGATTCTTGCTTGAGTGATGCCCACTACCCACCGCTACGCACCGCTTCTCCATCTCTTTCTTCTCCAAAACAAGAAAACTGATAAGGAGTTCCATATACCTTATGTGTTCTTGTGAAATTATCTTTAGTTAGTATTCATGTGAAATTATATATATGTATACATAAAGTTGGAATACTTATGTCGAATTATCTTTTCTAGTGAATATTGTAACTTTTAAATATTTGATACATTAATTTTTTCTTTTCTTTTGAGAAAGGGCATACATTAATTTTTTTTAACCGAAAAAAATAACCGGAAATGTTTGATGGTTTACAAAAAATAAATAAATTGAGTGTAAATTTGGAAATAAACAGAAATCAAACCAATTTTCTTCACTGTTGTCTTTCTTTTCTGCGCTTTATTGTTATTTTTTTGTTTACCTCAGTGTTTATTCTGATGGCTCGCTGACTACTTGATTTGCTGCAAAATAACAAGTTGACACTTGACAATAGTTCTTAGATTTCAAAACCTAATTTTTAATCCAAAATTATTTTTTTATATATATATATTGTAACAATTTTTTTGAATAAATTTATTATTCTTTCAGAAAAAAATAAAACTGTTTTTTTGGTTCGGCTAAAATATACAATTTATTGGCATGATATAACTATTTTGTAGTGAATTCAATAGATAGAGTCTACCAATACGCGTGAACGTATTGCTCTACTATTAGACATTAGACAAAAAGATTATATTTGTCATTTTTCATAACTAAATTGCGTTTGTTGGAGAGTATAAATATCTTAAATTTACAATAATTGGACTAAAATGTGTGATGGATGTCAAAAACTATTCCCATTAGGCAAGTTGCTTAAAAACTCTGGAATATCGCAATTATTTGCCCTGTCTTCACGTTAAATGTATTCGAGCCACAAGCTGTTTTTTCATAACATAATAGTTTTCCATTTCAATTATTACTTTATTTATCTTACAGCTCTGTATCAGTGCGTGTTGTCAAAGGAAAACAACTCAATATCAGTGGGCATTCTTGAATTATTTTCATTTTCTCAAGTGAATCCATGTGTTTATTCTGAGTATGTATTATTATCACCGTGTGATTTGACTAACATAGTCTTGTTTAGGCTAAGTAAAGTATGTTCGACTTCTATGTACTTTTCATATCAGTCACCAAAGCTATATTTTATATTATGAATTATTTACCGAAGAATAATTTACACAAAAGGTGTTATATGGAAACGTACATGCATTAGTCAGTTAAGTCTCATCACCTTTGAAATTTAAAGAGAAAGTTATGGAAAATGATTAATTATGTTCATTAGACAAGTTGCTAAAAATTTATTCTTATTTTGTATTGGTGGAAGTATGCACTTATCTGGTAACTTTTATAAAATATCACCAATTAGTACAGCTAATATAGTAATACGAATCTTAATTTCCTATCATTTCAAGAATTTTTTGACAAAGAAAATTGGGAATAATTCAATCTAGAGATGCATTAACGATATTTTAAATATATAGTTATACCTTCGGTCCTTAGCCGTAAAACATACAGTAGTCCTTTTGCAAAAAAAGAAAAACATACAGTAGTCACTGGAATTAAATGTATTTATCTGTTATTAAAGTTGGCAAAATGTTGATGTACGTATTTTTAAGTGGATTAGTTTGATGTTACTAACTCTACAATAACATTGAAGATGCTCTATACGTAATGACTTCCAAAATATTAAGTGACCTTTTTCTTTAATTGCAATTATCGAGATGTAAATTACAAAACTGGTGATCAATGCATCTCATAAATTCATAAATTTTAGTATTAACGTAAATGAAAACAAAGAGATATTTATTCATATATGACTAATTTATGTTATTCTGTTTCATATGAAATGCCATTTTTACATTTTTATACAAAAATTTAAAATAATAAAAAATATAAATTGATAACAAATAAAATCAATACATTTTATAATTAATAAATAAATTTAAGTATTAATTATATCTATTTAACTAATAATTTTTAACAAATAAAAAATAGTTATGAAATCAATACATTTTATAATTAATATTAAATTTAAGTAAATATAAATTGTATGAAAATTTTAAAATGACAGAATTTATATAATAAAACGGTTAAAATTGATGTTAAACAAACGTTTCTTAAACTGAAAAATATCAGTATTACTATAATTTGATATTTTGGGTTGGTGTAGTTGATGAGCTACTCATAAACAAACTGTAGCTACTGTAGTTTTATTTTGTTTTCATTTAACATGAGCAATTCAAAACTTCATTAGAGCCAGATTATTATTTGTGTAAAAAACTTATACATGTTTTTATATGGGTGGACGTATTGGGCTCGAAGGAAGCCTCACGGATATATTAATGGGTCGAAACTTTAGGCCCAAGCTAAACAAGTGAACTATTATTAAACTTGTGAATCGTGATTCGTGAACGAAAGAGACTGAAGTTGAGGAGGTCGGCACGAAAGAGAAGTGGGAAAGCAGAAAGCTGTTATGCAAATCAATGGTTACCCTTAAAGCTAATGACAGTGGCAAAGCAACTCTTCTAAAGCTACCATTGCTTTTGATGTCGACCACTTGATGATATCATAATGATCATATCTAATTCCCCCATCATCTATCTTGGCTTTTGATTCCAGACCACGACTTGTGGTATCAAAGCAGATAAGTTTGGTGCGGACAAAGAAAAAACAAGGCCACTACACGTTCAAAATTACAAATAGCAAGGATCAAAAAAAAATCAAAGCTACTAGACGAGTATTACACAGAGACAATACTATTTTCCGAAAGGAACAGTTCTTTGAGCCAAAAGGATAACATGAAGCGATGTAAGATTAATCTTTGATGCTCCCTTGTGACACTCTGCAAGACTGCAATTAAGAATGTTCAAAGGTTACAATCTTTAGATTCAAGCACTAGCCTCCAAAAAGAGATTATCTATAACAAAGCAAACCTTGACTGGTATCTGAATGAAGGCCAAGCCCGAGGTCTAAGACCATAACTAATGCAAGTTTTTCTTAGTGAATATAAGAGACGGTTCTTAGTTTTTTTTAATTAAAAGTTAAGAAACATCTCTTAAATAAGATATATAAAACCATAATTATTGCAGAATTCTTAGGACAAAGTTCTTAGTGCAATATGAAAACCGTCTTTTTAGTTAAAATTAAGAGATGATTCTTATATTACGTTAAGAACTCCACCTTAAAAACACATACTAATCATGCCCTAAGAAATGTTTCTTAATTTTTTTAGTTAAAAGCTAAGAAACGTCTCTTATATTTATATTCGCTAAAAAACCATTCTTTAAAAGACTTGTATTAAATCACCATATTGTTTTCTTCAGCTTTGAATAAAACACGTGGGATTTTTAAACTGGTGGTCATAGGCCCACGACCAACTCTCCACCTTAACATTCATATCATTAACAAGGACAAATTTAATAGATCCTATATTGCATTTTGAGCCAAGAGTGTGTATTCTAACATACACTCATCTCCTCTGCTCCTCTTATCAATTCATTGTACAATCTATATATGAAAAAAAAAAACAAATTCCTCTCTGTTAATGTGTTAACTTTATTCTTTTGAGTTTTGTCAAAATTCGTAGTACCCCAGTCGAGAGTAGTGTCGGCCACTCTATTCTTGTTCTTGTCTTAAAAAAAAAAAAGAAGAATAGTTTTTTTTTTGCAAAATGTTTTTTTTTTTATAAATAAAATAAGTAAATAACTTCTCTCGTGACTTGCATTATTTTCCTAGTATTAATTAATAGTACAAAATTTAATTTGATTGCCAAAAATCTATACATACACAGAGACATAACTAATATGTAAAGGAGGCATTGACGTGACAAAACCGTCCTCCACCGTCTTCCTCCTCCTCCTCCTTCTCCTTCAGCATGCCCCCTTCCTCCGCCGCATCTTCCCTCCATCCCTGCAAGCATTCCCCGTCGGCGACTCTCGACCTTCTAATCCTAATCCTCGTCCTCTTCTCCGGCGCATTCCTCATCTCCTCCTACTTCTCATACCTAATCCACTCCTTATCTCTCCTCTCCTCTCATTTCCCATCAATCTCCCTCTCTTTCTCCTCTCTCCTCCCTCTGATCTTCCTCTCCTCCGATCACGATGAAGAAGATCACGACGGAATCTCTGTAGCGTCGTTCTTGTTCGTGTTCGCGGTCTTCTTCGCCGCCTCGGTGGCGTTTCTCGACATGTGCTGCGGCTCGAGATCGAGGAGGTGCCGTAACCCTAAATGCAAAGGGTTGAAGAAAGCTATGGAGTTTGATTTGCAGCTGCAGACGGAGGAAAGTGTTAAGACGGGATCGGGGAAGGAGATTGATCGGTTGCCGTGGAAAGGAGGGAGTGAGAGTAATCCTGATTACGAGTGTTTGAGAGCTGAGCTTAGGAAGATGGCTCCCGTTAATGGTCGAGCTGTTTTGCTTTTCCGGTCAAGGTGTGGTTGCCCTATTGCTAAGCTTGAAGGCCGAGGTCCTAAGAGAAGCCGTCGTCATAAAAAGTAAGTAAAACAATTAAGACTTTTTGTAATGTGTTCTGTTCTTGCATTGTGTTTGATCTTTGGTATTGTGTTATTTTCTTACATCGTGTTTTGAACTTTTGTAACGTGTTCTGTTCTTGCATTTGTCTTTGAACTTTGTGTTGTGTTCTTGCATTGTGTTTGAACTTTTTGCCACATTGATCGCTTGGAACTTGGTGACTAGTGAATTTATATGTTTATGTATTCCCATTGGTTAGGGATTTTAGATTATTCTTTAGGCATTGGCAGGCTTTGATGACCACTTCGTATCTCGATCATTGATAGTTTCTAGTGAACATGCCTCTTTTGACTAGTGAATTTTGTGGTTATGGTTTTCACCGTTATGCTTTAAGTTTATGATTGGATTTGAATCTTCCACTTGAGAATTGAAAGGGAAACAAGTGAACATGGTTCTTGTTGTTTGATGTAATGTCTTGTCTGGTGGCCTATTGTATAACCGTTACATTATTTGTTGAAATACCTTTATCATGGAACATGTGCATACCAGTTGTGATTCTAAATCTCCCTAGTTTCACTTTTTATAGAAAAAGTAGCTGTGTAAAGTTCACCCATCTTCAGTTTGTGAGAGTTATGTACTATAACCTTAACTAGATGATGAGATGCCAAAAAAGGTTCAAACTTTAGGATCAGATTTTAGAGTATGAAGTAAGGTGTGAGTCCATTGCGAAGAAGGCGTTGGAAGTATTCACAATTTGCCATGAACATGCCTTTCTCTGTTGATAAATTGTTCCACAAACTAGGCTTACGTTTACAATCTAGATATCTTCTGTCTACCTTATCGCCTACCAATAGAGGAAACATTCAAAAACTTTTGTTGTAACAAATACTTTTTTATTATAATCTGTTGGTGCTTTGCTTAAAGCTTTAGTATTCCATTTTGATTCAATGTGATTAATATATAATTTTTCATTCTTATGTTGTGTATTTTACTTTGTTTACACGTAATTTGGTTGGCTTTGATCTGTCTTAATCACTTCATGTGCTCTATTCTCTGCAGATTGCCGGCAAAGTTAGCTGTAAAGGGATGTGTAGACAATCGCTGACCTGGAAAATCTCCAAACTATACTTACAGATTATCACACTAAAATGTTGCAGATATACAATTTGCAGGTTCTTCCTCTCATATTACATTCATTTAGGATTATGAGGAAAACATAAAAAGTATTGAAATTTTTTCCATTTCCTATAGAGTTAATCCTTGAAACTTTAAATGTCTTCCTACTCTTGAACACTTCCTCTGTGTAACTTATACTATGAAAAATTCAATGTGAATGATCCAAAATCAAATACATAAAGTAATGTTTTATTTTCTTTCCCCGACAAAACCACAAGTAATAAACTATAAAAGCCTCAAGCTTTGTTGTGTAGCATTTTCCTCTCATGGTTTCTTATGATCAAATCAATCTTGTCTCGTCGCTGTCTGATCTTTTCACCTCAGCAGACGAGATGTTTCTCCGCCGCCAGCACTCAAACGCATCATCAACAACCATCCACGACGGTTCCGAGTCCGACCCACTTCGATTTCTCCGGCGTAGAGAGTCCCAATACTGAACGAGCTCTCGTCTCAGCTCTTGGCTCGTGCGCCACCAGTAATGACGTCACTTACGGCAGACAAATCCATTGCCGTGTCTTGAAATCCGGTTTCGATTCCAACGGGTTCATCTGCAACAGCGTACTTAACATGTACGCTAAATGCCGTGTCTTGTCCGATGCGGAATCTGTTTTCAGAGCACACACTACTAAGCTTGACTCTGCTTCGTTCAATATTATGATCGATGGGTATGTTCGATCTCGTCGACTTGGGGATGCGCTGAACCTGTTCGATGTAATGCCTGAGAGAAGCTGCGTCTCGTACACTACTTTGATAAAAGGGTACGCTCAAAACGATCGGTGGAGTGAAGCGATGGAGCTTTTCAGAGAGATGAGAAGTTCTGGAGTTATGCTTAACGAAGTGACGTTAGCTACTGTTGTGTCCGCTTGTTCGCATTTGGGTGGGGTTTGGGATTGTGGGATGTTACATAGCTTGGCAATTAGGTTGAATCTTGATGGTAGAGTCTTTGTTTCGACGAATTTGCTGCTTATGTACTGTGTATGCTCGTGTTTGAAGGATGCTCGGAAGTTGTTCGATGGAATGCCTGAGAGAAATTTAGTTACTTGGAACGTGATGTTAAACGGGTACTCGAAAGCTGGACTTGTGGAACAGGCTAAGGAGTTGTTTGATCAGATTACTGAGAAAGATATTGTCTCCTGGGGTACAATGATTGATGGGTGTCTTCGAAAGAGTCAGCTTGAGGAAGCTCTTGTTTTCTACAAAGAGATGCTGCGACGTGGAATGAAACCTAGTGAGGTCATGATGGTGGATCTTCTGTCCGCTTCAGCTCGATCAGCAGGTGGTTTCAACGGTTTGCAGCTTCACTGCACCATCGTGAAGACCGGTTTTGACTGTTATGATTTCATACAAGCAACCATCATACATTTCTACGCGGTCTCTAGTAACATGAAACTCGCTCTTCGACAGTTTGAAGCCAGCATTGTGGATCACATTGCGTCGAGGAACGCGTTGATTGCAGGGTTTGTGAAGAATGGAATGGTTGAGGAGGCAAGGGAAGTGTTTGATCAGACTCGAGAGAAAGATATCTTCTCATGGAACGCTATGATATCAGGTTACGCGCAGAGCCTTTCGCCTCAGTTAGCTCTACATCTTTTCCGCGAAATGATCAGTAGTAGTCAAGTAAAACCAGATGCAATCACAATGGTGAGTGTTTTCTCTGCAATCTCATCGCTAGGATCGTTAGAAGAAGGGATCAGAGCGCATGAGTATCTAAACCGTAGCTCAATCCCTCCCAACGACAATCTTACCGCTGCTGTAATCGACATGTACGCTAAAAGTGGAAGCATCGAAACCGCTCTAAACGTTTTCCGCCAAACAAAGAACATATATTCCTCAACAGTCTCTCCCTGGAACGCTATCATTTGCGGTTCAGCTACACATGGCCATGCAAAACTAGCGCTTGATCTCTACTCCGAACTTCAATCTCTCCCCATCAAACCGAACAGCATCACTTTTGTCGGTGTCTTGAGCGCATGCTGCCACGCGGGGCTTGTGGAGTTAGGTAAAACGTACTTTGACAGCATGAAGAACGTTCACGGGATCGAGCCAGACATCAAGCATTATGGATGTATGGTTGATTTGTTGGGGAAAGCGGGAAGATTAGAGGAGGCAACAGATATGATCAAGAAGATGCCGGTGAAGGCGGATGTGATCATATGGGGAATCTTGTTATCGGCTTCAAGGGTCCACAGGAACGTTGAGGTGGCTGAGCTTGCAGCTGCTGAGCTGGCGGCGATTGAGCCAGCTCACGGAGGATGTAAAGTTTTGCTTTCGAACGTTTATGCAGACGCGGGGAGATGGGATGATGTTGCTTTGGTCAGAGAGAAGATGCGAACTAGTGATGTTGAGTGGTCACGTGCCTTCAGTGGTGTTGTGTGATTGATTGTTTTTTACACCTTATAAGGCTTTTTAGTGGGCTTATTATTGTATGGGCCTTAGTAAAAAAAATGAGAAATAAGCATCGCGTACACGGGTTGGATAACGGGTTGAATGACCCACAGACTCTGAACTTTGGCCACTCATGTTTCTGTGGGTCCATACTAAGCTGAGCTGGCTCTTTGCTGTCCGAACGAAAGCGCGTGTGGGAGTTTTTTTTCTCTTCATGCAATATTTTCTTAATTCTTAGTATTATCTTATTTTAAAAATATAAAACTATCGTTGAAACAAAAATATAAACTACATCTTGTACTCAATAAAAAAATATCAACACTGATTAATGACCTTTTCTGTGTGATGAAGTCTGATTAATTCAATTTGACAATGAATAATTAACTACACTCATTTGAATCTTTCAGCATAGAAGCTTTGCCCCTATGAACAATGAATCATTACTCTTTGCATAATGAGCTCTTTAGAGACGACCCATGGATTAAATTTTGTTATTGCAGAAAATAAATAATCATTAGGAGTTCATAAGAAAAGGAATGATAATAATCACACAACAAATTTTTTGGTATTTTATGATAACATCATAATGAAAGTCATGTGGTGCACATGGAGTGATGAAGCATTTCCACGATTCGTCCTGACCATTCGTTCTCTCCTCTTGGTTATTTTTAGTTTGTTTATGACGAAGGTATTTTATTATGTGAAAATGAACGTATATTTGTTTTAAAAAAAGAAAATGAACATATATTCAGTTTTTTAAATATATATATATAGCTAATAATAATATGAGCAAAAACATAAAAACAAGAAAATACAACCTTGAATTAAAAATTATAGTATCTGTTTTTTAAAAAAATTAACTATAGTAGCTGCTGCGTATAAACGAATATTACAAATTATCATGTACAAACCCATGTTGTCTACAGTATACTATAAGTTTTATTTTTACATTTATCTATCATGTCCATTTTCTAAAATAAAATGATGTTTTCATTCATTAAATATGTTTACAAAACTTTTTTTCTTTCCCTATTCCTTAAATTGTAGTTAGAAATTCTATAGTATAAACTACTATAAAGTCAAGGAACTATTATTCTAGTAAATTATACAGTTGAATCATGAATCCATAACACATGGGACAAGGATTAATTAAGTGATCATAAAACTATAGTTTATTAACAAATATCTAAACTTATATTCGCCCTTTGGGAGTGTGTTCATTATCCAAAGCTAGTTATTCCTCCAAAAATGCAAGTACCCATAAACCTGAGGGCAAATAAGACTTTTGATAATAGGATAATCAGACTCCACTTATCTGCTTTTTTTTTTTTTCAATTACAACAAAGAGAGAGGAAAAAAAAAAAAAAAAATCAAAGTTATATTTAATACTTTCTGTTCTTCATCTTCATATAGAGAATTTAGATCTCTTTATTCACCACTCTTCGCTCTGTTCTCGCTCGCGTACTGAGATTCAGATCCGATAAGAAACTTGCAAGCTCAGAGATTGAAGCATAAGCTTTTCAAAAGCTGTCTCCTTTATTTTGTTACTCTGTTTTCGTAAGCAGAGATTGATCGAAGAAGATAGAATCTCGTCACTCAAAAGCCATTTATCATATTACCCATCTCGATTCTTCTTCTGATCTATCGATTTCATTGCAAAAAGCTTCGATTTTTAAATTAGTGTTCTGTTTTGGACATTGGCGTTGTTAGCTGCTTGTTTAATTTGCTCGGTGAAGTTAAGAAGCAAAGTCTGTAGATTTTTCGATTCGAAGCTCACTGAAGTGATTCTTAAGTAACTTTGGATGCTCTGTTAGCTGAAGATGCAGCCTGATCAACGCAAAAAGGTCGAAACTTTCTTTCTCCTCTTTGTCAAATTTGAGATCTGAATCTGTCACTTAGGATCTGTAACAACACTACCATTAACATTTGATCTTCTGCATACATCTTCTCCAGTCATCAGTGGAGATAGACTTCTTCACGGAGTACGGTGAAGGCACCAGATACAGAATCGAGGAAGTCATTGGTAAAGGAAGCTACGGAGTCGTGTGCTCAGCTTACGACACGCACACGGGAGAGAAAGTTGCTATCAAGAAGATCAACGACATTTTCGAGCATGTCTCTGACGCAACTCGCATTCTCCGAGAGATCAAACTTCTCAGGATCTTGCGTCATCCAGACATCGTTGAGATCAAACACATCTTGTTACCTCCTTCGAGAAGAGAGTTCAGAGACATTTACGTGGTTTTCGAGCTCATGGAATCTGATTTGCATCAGGTTATTAAGGCTAATGATGACTTGACTCCTGAGCATTACCAGTTTTTCCTCTATCAGCTTCTCCGTGGCCTCAAGTATATACACACAGGTTTGTTAAGCTAGCCAAAAAAATTGTTTTAACAGCTTTTGGATGTTTTTTTTTCTTAACATCGTTTTGTTGTTTTCTTCCTTTTTCAGCTAATGTTTTTCATAGGGATCTAAAACCGAAAAACATATTGGCAAATGCTGATTGCAAACTCAAGATCTGTGATTTTGGACTCGCAAGAGTCGCATTCAATGATACACCAACTGCTATATTCTGGACTGTGAGTAGTAATGCAACGCTTACCTTTAGAATGTTACTATTTTTTAACATGAAACCAACTTATATACTATTGCTTTGTGACCGCAGGACTATGTAGCTACTAGATGGTACCGGGCTCCAGAACTTTGTGGATCATTTTTCTCAAAGGTGATCATGATTTTGCAATTTCATCTAATGTTTCAAAATGGAATAGTAGTCACTATAGAGTTCTCCTGCAGATTGTAGTTTCTTTTTAGTAATGTTTTTTTTTAAAGATTATTTGCTTGTGTTCAGTATACACCGGCGATAGATATATGGAGCATAGGGTGTATCTTTGCGGAGCTCTTAACAGGGAAGCCTCTTTTCCCTGGGAAAAATGTGGTTCATCAATTGGATCTGATGACTGATATGCTGGGAACTCCATCTGCGGAAGCCATTGGAAGGGTTAGTGTGTCTTTTCACAATGCTTAGCACTGATTCATTGTTTTTTTTTCTTTTCTTGGCTGAATTGCTTCATGTGACAGGTGAGGAACGAGAAAGCTCGAAGATACTTAAGCAGCATGAGGAAGAAGAAGCCTATTCCTTTTTCACACAAGTTTCCACATGCTGATCCTCTTGCTCTTCGTCTTCTAGAAAAGATGTTGTCTTTTGAACCCAAGGACCGGCCTACAGCTGAAGAGGTATTCACCCATTTTCGTTCATTACCCTCCTTATGATGTAAGTCTGGTTGTATTCAGCTAAAATTGTGGTTTTATGTGTTACTTCAGGCCCTTGCGGATCCGTACTTCAAGGGTTTAGCTAAGGTTGAACGAGAGCCCTCGGCACAACCTGTAACAAAGATGGAGTTTGAGTTCGAGAGGCGGAGAATCACAAAAGAGGATGTGCGAGAGCTCATCTATAGAGAGTCTCTTGAGTACCATCCAAAGATGCTGAAAGAATTCTTGGATGGATCGGAGCCAACTAACTTTATGTACCCGAGGTAACTTTCTGAGCTAGCTGGCCAGACCTGCTTCATAACTTAATTTGTCCAATGATCTTTCAGATATGTATTATTCATTCTGCAGTGCGGTGGAACATTTCAAGAAACAGTTTGCTTACCTGGAGGAACACTACAAGAATGGTACTTCTCATACTCCCCTGGAGAGGCAACAGCACGCATCATTACCTAGGTATGATTAACCTTCTTTAAACCTTTGATGATATGGGATTCTTCGGAAACAGTGCACTGAGTTCTCTGTTCTTATGTTTTGCAGGGCTTGCGTTGTGTACTCTGATAACAAGAATGGAGTGGGACAACAGAGTTCAGTGGAAGTCACTGATGGACTCTCCAAGTGTAGCATCAGAGATGAGAGACCGCGTGGTGCAGACAGGAATGCCCAGCGAATTCCTGTCAACGTCCCTCAAACAATCCAAGGTCTCTCTCTCTCTCTCTCTGTTTATATAGTTATGATGCAGTAAGTTCTGTAGTTTATGAATATTAAACCCTGTTGTGTAAATGAAGCAGGTGCTGCAGTAGCTAGGCCTGGAAAAGTAGTGGGGTCAGTGTTACGCTATAACAACTGCGGAGGGGCAGCCACAGGAGTTGAAGCTCTTGAACAACAACAGCGTAGGATGGTCAGAAATCCGGTTGGCGTGGCTCAGTACCCAAAGAGAACTCAACCTTGCAAAAGCAGCAGAGGAGATGAAGACTGCGATGCCGAAGGTTCAAGTAGATTGAAACAAAACCAACAGTACATACCACAGAAAGTCGCTGCAGCACAAGATACTGCAATGAGCCGCTGGTACTAAGTTGATGTTTAATGTCTGGAAAAAGAAGCTTTACTACACGTCTCAGGTAGAGCTAAGAGAGACATGGCTTAAGAAAGAAAGATTTTTCTTACAGATCCTTGTCATGTTATTTGTCTTCATAGATTTGTATTTGTGTTCTTAAAATGACCTTTGTCCTTGACGTTGTAACATTATATATTGCCTTCAAATTATTATCCATTAGAATGTTATAATAAGTTCCACACATTGAACTTTGATTTTAATAGAAAGCTTCAGAAAAGGATTTCATTGAACTTTGCTGAATCAGAATCTCAGCCATTTATCCTTAACAAATATTATACAATGCAAACGCTGCTGGATCAAATCAGATCAGCCATTATCCTTAACAGTAATTATACAATGCACACACTGGTCAATGCAACCGCTGCTTCACACGTCTTCCATTGGCATCGCAGCCATCAGCAAATATCTCTTTTCGATAACCAGATGCGCTAACAGAGTGTTCACCAAGCCTCGCCACATACTTCAATAGCTCAGTTAGTAAAGATGGACAACTCTTTTTCAGATAATCAAACCCATCTGTTTGCATCACAGCTGATAAGAGAAAACAAGAGCAAAAACAATATAAGCCTCATTACATGAGTAGAGAGTTTAATCAGAACGACCTTTCAGCAAACAGATTGATTTACCTTTCAGGTTCTCTGGCGAGGAGACGAATTTGAGACAAACTGCCTTTAGCTGGAAACAATGATGTTGCTCCGCTAGGGCCAAGGTGGTTGCAACCGTGTTTATGGTGATTCCTTCACAAAGTTTTGACTCGCACATCAGTTTAAGCCGCTCAACAGCATAACGGTCGGCCGCTGCAAGCAGATGCTGAGCCACAAGAGTAGAAACTGATTTAGAGTCTGTGCCCATTAACTCTTGCATGTCCGGCAATTCGTCCCAGTAGATAAAATGGAGCAAAACCTGATAAAACAAAACCGCCAGGAGTTAAGATTTGAACCTAAAACAAGGACTAATAACCCTAAAAGCAACTTATAGGACTTATACAAAGGAAAACATATGCAGATTCATTAAATCACAAGACCTATCTCACTAAACCCACCAGCTAATCTAACTAATAGGCTTAAGATTCAATCTGTTCACTTAGTCAAACCAAAATCTATACGTCTGGTTGAAATAAGAGGAAAACAGACATTCGTGAAACCAACCAGGAAGAGAGAAGCAGAAAGAAAGAAAGAACCTTATCCTGGGTGAGTAAACTCAGACAACAGGAGTAGCGCCCCAGGAGAAGATCACGGATGGTACACTCGTGAATAGAAATTCCTGTATGACACCAAGTCACTCACTCACCCGGGAAATAAAGGCAAGCAAGTAACCAACAAATCTATCTCTTCCTATTAAGACCTTGTAAGACTCGTGGACTGTAAATATCTACTTTTACATATTCCCAGACCAAACAGATGCAATCCCAAAAGAGAGAATTAAAGAGAGAGAACCTTAAAAATGGATGCCTCCATGTCTTCTATCTCCACGCGGTCAGTATTTCGATCTCTCAACGGGCCAAAAAGCTGCGCCCTGAAAACTGGAGAACGCGTTGCAAGAACCAGCTTGTGCGCAGAGAACGTTTCTCCATCAACTTCAAAAGTAACATCACAACCTTTCCCACTTTCCAAAAGATTCCCAAACTGTTGTCCCAAGTTAGAAACCGGTACAGGTATATCGTAATTCCTCTGTCCCTCAGTGCATGACTTCACCACACCAACACGGCACCGAACCAAGAGACTATTGTCCTTCATATAATCTGATGATTCTAGACTCGACTTCTTGAAAAACCGCTTGTACCCCCTGAACAAAACAACCATCAGATACAACATTAACAATTGAAACGACCCTACAATCTCATCACATAGCAATGCCTAAAGGAAATGTCAACAACAGTGGCCTTAGATAACTCAAAACCGCTTCCTCTACCCCCTGAACGAAGCAACCATCATTAACATTGTGACAACACAAACATGACAATGACCCTAAATCACTAAAAAAGACGTCTTCATTCATTGAAAGCTTGAACCTTTCCAGTAAAACAGAGAGAGACAAACAAGAAACTACTCACCACATACTTCCACGATACTTAAGAGTATAAGGTCCGCTCTCGAGAGCTCTACCGAAATGGCTATGAACCTTATGCTTCCCATTCCCACTCTGATCCACAAGCGTGAGCTCAAACAAAGCTCTCACATCAGCTCCCTCGCTAGCTAAAGCAATGAACAAAGAGACGTAAGAAGAGTTATCCTCCGGACTCTTCCCATCTGGGTAAAAGTAGATCGCCCACGTGTAACCGCCGACGGTGAACGTCTCGGAGGCAACGAATTTGCCGACACCGAGGCCTTTGGTGAGAGAATAGCTGCTGATCTTAAATTCGTGGAAGCCATTGGCGGTTTCTGTGAGAGATGTCGACACCGTGAGAGGCGATTTGGGAGGAGATCCAGAAACCTCCGGGGTGCCCATCAACGATACGAGATCCAAAGAGATCTTCCAATTAACTCCCAAAATAAGAAAGGTAAGGGTTTTGGAAGAAATAACAAAGGGAAGGAATCGGAATCCGTTAATCGGAGGGATACAGAAGGGGGAGGAGAATCGGCGAGAGTCTTCGCCGGAGATCTATGGCGTCGGTGGAAAGGAAAAGGAAGGAGGAAGAAGGGGAAGAAGGAGCGTATGAGGTTTTTAAAACAAGTTAGGACAATATTAGCCAGTTAAAACGTCATTATATATTCATTTTAACAAGTTCATTAGTACTATTTGTTTACGTGCAAATCTTTATGTTCACGAAATTAAAAAAAAAAAAAAGAACAAAAGGAAATTGTGAATAGACGCATCTCTTGAATTTTATTGGGCCGTGGATTTAGTATTTAAATATTTCTTTAAAAAAAAAAGTTCTAAACGTTTCATTACAATGGTGAGGAAGATTCGTGGGAACTCACTCTGCAGTGTTTATCTTCTCTGTGTCGGAGGGTGATGTCGCGTTTGATCGGAGAGTGGAGAGTCATGAGGAGTTGGTACGGCGAGAGAAGAGATTACAGGCATGTAAATGATTTTGATTACGTGGTGGTGAATGCCAAAAGGGAAGCTGAGAAGATTTGGTTAAGCGTGTTGAGTCCATTATCGATGCTGAGAAGTCTTTAAGGTTTTCACAAGAGAGTTGAGTTGTTCTTTTACTTTAGTTGTAAAGATATTATACCTACACCTAACTCTTCTTTGGTGTTACCTTGGCTATATAACATTGTTAACAGATTGGTTGGCCAATCGCCACACCCATTTCTCTTGTGTTGTCATTTTCATCACAAACATGACAGATTCAATGTGTATGTGTAAGTGCATCTCCAATCCTACTTTATTTTATATTCTAAAATGGAATAAAATGGAATACGGAGTAAAAAATATTCCAACCCAATTCAATAATAGAATTTACTCTATAAATGGAGTAATTTATTTATTTTTGTTCATTACTCTATTATGGAGTAAAAAATAAAGTGGTGTTAGAATATTTTTACTTCATATTCATTTTTACTCTATTTTGAAGTGAAAAATGGAGTTTTACATATTGAAAGAGTTCTAAGAGACAATTTTTATAAGGACAACTCCAACTCAACTCAATTTTTTCCTTTGAAATGGAGTAAAAGTAAATATGGAATAAAAATTATTTCAACCCTACTCTATTTTTCACTCAATAATAGAATTTATTCCATAAATATAGTAATCTATTTTTTGTTTGTTAATGGAGTGAAAAATGAAGTAGTGATGTATCATATTTACTCCATAATCACTTTTACTCCATTTTAAAAAAAAAATTGAGTTTTACATTGAAGATGTTCTAAGATGTGATCCCTATGTATATTGGTTTGATATTGATTTTTTTTTGTCAGCGTTTGATATTTGATTTTACAGATCACCAGTCCATATTTAGTTAATTTTTTTTGTCACCAGAAGTTATCTTAAATGAGAAGTATATGTGTTTCTTTTCTAATCTGGGAATTGGGAGGATTAAGTGGGTCCTGAAAGAGGAGGATCCCATTAGAGCCTTTAGCTTCACACAACAAGACTTCTGCTGGAACTCATATGCTTGCAAGTCACCATTACTCTCACCGACTTACTGACTCACTAATTATATACTTAATTACAGATTAGATTGCGTACGCTAACGCTTTAAGTACCAATATAGGGCAATAATTCGTTACTTATCTAAAACACAACAAGTACAAATCTTCAACCATTTGACTTCACAATAGATATCCTTCTTTCTTTTTGTCAATTACCCAATTATAATTCTAAGAAACAAACCAGAAAAGGGAAATATAAATTGTCAAATTATAGGGTTTTTTTTTTGCTACATATGAATGTATGCATCCCAATCAACTAATCGACTAATGATGTTAATGGTGAAGATCTTTATTTATGCGTTCTATATTTCAAAATATATGTTTACACTAGACGTAAATATGCAAGATAATTTCTTTACCAAACATTTTCTAGAAATTCTAGACGCAAATGCAAAGCAAACATACTCTACTATACGAACAAGCATGGATTTTCTTAGCATAAAGACGGCAAATAAATCATCCAACTATTGATGTAATGTAAGGGACAATAAATATTGATCATATTAGATTCTAAAAATAGTACTGTTAATTAAATGTTGTTTTCTTTTTGCTATGGAAGGTAAAAAGTCAGAATAAGTCAAACAACTTAACCATAAGATCAGCAATATCTAACTTTTTTACAATCTTTAACCTTTTTATTATAATGTTATATGGAACATATGGAGAAAAAAAAAAACAAAGTTAAGAAGATAAAGAAAAAGGATGTCAAAATAAAAACAAAAAAATGCATTAAGGTATTAGGCTATTAGCAAAGTAGTTGTCATGAAAGTGATAGTTTGTTGTTGTTTAAATGTAACTTTTGGTCATAAAATTGCAGGGTGAAGCATATACAACAATTATGTTGAAGTTATACTTTCTTGCACATTTCCTCTTGCGTTATTAAGCTTGTTTTGCAACCTTTCTCTCTACTCTTTTGCTCATTTTGCTTCCATCCCTTTCTATATATACACATCCACAATATATGAAAAATGTAAAACCACGCTTTTCACATTTCTCTGCATCATCAACAACTCCTTAAGTCATTACTATTCCAAAAAGATACATAACGAAAGAAAAAGAGAAACTTTCCCATTGGTGATTTTGAGTACCTAGGAAACGAGTAAACAACAAATAAAAGGTTTGTAATGGATTCAAGAAAGTTTGAGGAAGAAGAAGATCGAAGCATTCGTTTGCAGGTTTTTATATATTTATTTTCTTACGTAAACTTTTGAATTTAAACTCATTTGTGTTTCATTACTATGTTCCTCTACGTGTGAATAACCTCATACATAGAGATTATGTATACTCTCAATTAAATTAATAAAATCAGTTTGATATTAAAAGAAAAAACTGTTTTCCAGTTCTGATTTCACTGAAATCTTTCTTCAATCAATTCTTGTATATTTTACTTTAATATTTGATTATCCTAACATTAGTACTTTCATTAGATAATTTTTCTTCATATTCATGTAGATTTTTTTCCAATAAAATCTTAATGTAAGTGATAATCAATAGTACTATTTCTAACTATGTTTAGTTACTAAAACTACTTGTCAGGTGTCGGAGCTACATAAACTGGAGGAAGCTAGAGGCTCAAACGACACCGTATTCGATCTAAGAAGCAGCATTGAGAAAGGAGACAGCGGCGAAACCGCAGACGCAGCCTCCGTCTCCTCCGCGACCGCGTTTCGTAGAAAATCAACGATCCCAGCTCCTGAGAAGAAGCTAACGCTGTTCGCTCTACAACTCGCGATCCTCGAGAAAACCGCCACCGGAATCGGAACCCTAGGATTCATCTGGGCCACGGTGGTCCTCCTCGGCGGCTTCGCGATCACGCTCGACGGTTCCGATTTCTGGTTCATCACCATCATCCTCCTCATCGAAGGCGCCAGAATCTTCAGCAGGAGCCACGAGCTCGAGTGGCAGCACCAAGCCACTTGGACCATCGCCGGCGTCGGGATCAGCAGCTTCCGCGCTCTCCGATCAACCTCAGCGTCGCTTCTCAGATGTCTACGAATCAGATCGAGAGAAACGACGACGACGGTGGCAAGAGACTCCGAAACCGCCGCCACGTGGAAGAGCTCATCAGACGTAGTACCTCTCCTTCCGTACGCGAGATGGTTCTTCATCTCCAGCAATGTGAGTCGCCTCCTTTACTGGCTACAGCTTCTTTCCGCAACGGCTTGTGTGGCTTTGTCTTCTTACAAGCTCGTAAGGCACAACTATGGAGATGTTCACAAAGGAGATACGGATAAGAGGAATAGACAATCAGCTCTCAGTATATTCTACTCGCTTGCCTTGGCTGAGGCGTTGCTGTTTCTTGCTGAGAAAGCTTATTGGGAGTGGAGAGTCAGTGTTTGTAATTTGCTTGAGGATGTGACTAGAGAGTGTGAGTTTGGTGTTACTGGTTTGGTCTCTATCAAGAGGTTCTTCTATGATTCTTACTCGAAGTGTGTTAATGGGAGTATCTTTGATGGTTTGAAGATGGATATTGTGAGCTTTGGTATGGAACTCTTGGGGTCAAACTCTTCTGATGAGCAGCTTATTGGAGTTAGGATTCTTAGACAGTTTGCAGTTAATGAACGGTACTCGGAGGAGACGCTTGAGAAGATCGGAATCAACTTCCCTGTTGTTGAAAGGTTTGGTTTTAAGTCTTTACTAATCAAAATGTCTGGACTTTGTAGAGAATGAAGTGTGGCTAACTGTTTTTCTCGTTAGGTTGGTGGAGATGCTGAACTGGAAAGATCTGCAAGAGGAAGAGATTAGGAGATCAGCTGCTGAGATACTATCGAAACTCGCTGGCAAAAAGCAGAACTCTTTAAGAGTCGCTGGGATCTCTGGTGCTATGGAATCTATTTCGTCATTGTTAGAGAGCACGAGATCATCAGGTGAAGCTCCTGATGAGATTGGAGAGAAGAAAGTGTTCCATGACCATGATCTACACTATGATTTCTGTAGATTCAACAATTTGGGACTCTTGATTCTGAAGAAGTTAGCTAAAGATCATGATAACTGTGGGAAACTAGGCAACACGAGGGGTCTTCTCCCGAAGATTATTGATTTCACACACGTGGACCAAGTTCTATTGTGGGATGAGAACGCAGACGTTGCTAGGTCACAGGTTCTGACGTTGAAACGGTCGCTGCAGTTGGTGAAAATGTTAGCCAGCACGACCGGGAACACAGGGAAGTGCCTCAGGAGAGAGATATCAGAGATTGTTTTCACAGTTAGTAACGTGAGGGATGTGCTGAGACACGGTGCGAGATACCCGAAGCTGCAGAAGCTCGGGATAGGGATATTGACCAACCTTGCGCTTGACACGGAAGCTCGGGAGAGAATTGGCGGAACGGGTGGTGTTTTGAAAGAGTTGTTCAACATTTTCTTTAAAAGACACGGAGACGATGGGAGTCAGGGATGTGTGAGGATCGCTGCAGGAGAAGCGATAGCGATGCTTGTGTTGGAGAGCAAAGTCAACTGCTTCCATGCTCTTAGGCTTGGAGTGATGGGAAGACTCGTGGAAGCACTTGAAGTTCCTTTGATCCGCGTCAACGCTGCAAGAGTGTTGAGAAACATGTGCTTATACTCTGGAGATGAATGCTTTCATGACCTCAAGTTCGTTAGAGCAGCAGCACCTACGGTTAGTATTCTGATATACAATTATATACAACTTTAGCTATATTAACTGTTTTCATTTTGTTGCAGGTGTTGAAGTCAATCACATCAGAAGACAACAAATTACAGGAAGTGATGGTGGGGTTAGCAGCACAAGTGTTTAGATTCATGAGCCCAGAAGACTCGAGCTATGTTTTCATGGATTCAGGGATAAAGAGGCGGGAACTGGCCTACTCGTTGGTCTCGATTCTGAGAAAGCACGACAAACCAGCAATAAAGGTTCCAAGAATCAGGAGATTTGCGATCGAGCTAGCGGTTTGGATGATGGAAGATGACGTGGAGAACAATGTAGTGTTGTTCAGAAAGTTGGGTCTGGAGAAGGAGCTTGAGAAGGTTCTAGAAACTACGGCTGAGCTTGAGAACTTCGATGTTTTCTCCGGTACTGTTGGAGTGAGCCGTCATAGCAGAACAGTCCATTCGCTAGCTGAGCTAGCCTTGAAAATTCTTGAGAATAATTGAATCATAAAACAATCATCTCAGAGCTCTGCATCAGGGCTTTTAATGTGACTCAGTGTTTTGCAAGAAGAACAAATATAACAGATGTGATACTTTTGCAATATATTATTTAATTTATTGGACCAAGCAGATTGCCATTCTTTTCTTATTTTCCTCCTTTCTTCTTCTGCGCATAAGCAACTAAGCTTGGTATTTGATTCTTTGGCCTAAGTGAAGGACAAAGTAAGGAATATAAAACATTGCTTGTAGGTCAAGCAACTTTTATTCATGTGAACTGGATAAATATATATACAGACAGAATACAGAGATGTTGTGATCATCCCAAGACAGAAACAGAGAAAAGGACATTGTCTGGTTTTCTTACAAGCCCTGTCTGAAAACTCAGAGAATCTTTCTTATAAGCAAACATGGCTTCAGGAGGATCAAAGTCGGCAGCTTTCATGCTTCTGTTGCTGAATCTTGGTCTCTACTTTGTCGTCACCATCATAGCTGCCTGGGCTGTTAATCACGGCATCGAGAGAGCTCGCGAGTCCGGTAATTTACAAAAATATAATGATCATAGTTTCTTCATAATTCAACCAATAAAACCTTTGTGGTTTTTGAGCAGCGTCGGTGCTGTCTCTTCCGGCGAAGATCTTTCCGATATATTTCCCGGTGGGGAACATGGCGACTGGCTTTTTCGTGATATTCTCGTTGATCGCTGGCGTGGTCGGAATGGCGACATCACTTACCGGAATCATGAACGTTCTTCAGTGGGACTCTCCTAATCTCCATTCCGCCGCAGCTTCCTCACTCATCTCCTGGTCGCTCACTCTTCTCGCCATGGGGTAAAAAAAAAGATATAATCAAACCGGGTTTTAATCCATTTCAATTAATAACCAAACATTAACCGGATTGGTTTTGGTGCAGATTGGCTTGTAAGGAAATCAACATTGGCTGGACCGAAGCCAATCTAGTGAGTTTTTTTTTACTTTTAGTTTTACCGTTTTTGTCTGTTTAGTTTTACAAATCTACGAATTGTCATGACAATAAATTTTGTTTTGTCCGGGGTATTCAGAGAACTCTTGAAGTGATGACAATAATAGTGAGTGGTACTCAGTTGTTGTGCACCGGAGCTATTCACGTCGGAGTTGGAGAAACAGTCGACGGTGTAAGGCCTCATGTCGGAAGAGCTTGAGAGTTCCTAAGATTGAGAGACAAATTTATATATTGGTTTGGTGTTTGAGATCGTGCAACTTGTGTGTTCTGTGTGTGTTTATTATAATGTTTTCCTCGTCTATTGTATTCATTTATTTTTATTGTATACGGCACTATCTGAAACTATGTAAAAACTCTCATATCCACCAACTCATCTGGTTAATACAACTAGTGAATGTCACGAACAAAGAGATTTTGATAACATGGTACTATTACATTATTACATCCTATCCTATGCCTTTTTCTAGCATCAAAACCATTCTCTAAACATGCATCTGTCTTATATCGTCACCGAAGCTCCCATTCTGATCTCTTCTTTCACTTTCTCAGATCCTTGAAAACAACATAAACAAACACATTCACAAAGAGACATAAACATGCCTTCCATCCGATTCCATCATTCCAGCGAACAAGAACTTCATCTTCTTCAACAGCAAACCAAAGATACCCACAACAACTTTCAGACATAAATTATGCAGTAAGACATGATACAGATTCACATCAGACAATGAGTTCCTCCTAACTATGATCGTTATGTTAAACCAAGAAAGCTAGAGAATTCAGAACAAAGGAGGAGACTTTATCAAACCCCAGAGAAGATACATTCTCATCTAACTGAAGCCAAACAAAACAAGAACAAAAAAGCCAGACCCTTTCACCAGAAATGTTACCTCTCCATTCCCGTTGAAACTACCTGAGACTAAAACGGCAGCGAAGCACAAAGCTAACACAGACAACAAAAAGAGAAGTAAAGGCTTCATTTCTCGACCGTCCACATTCTCTTTGGCGGGAAATTGATGGTGGTAGGCATAACTTTATTAGGGATTTCGGTGAAGACGAAGATAGATACAGATAGAGACAGAGAGAGAGAGTGAGAGTGAGAGGAAGAAGAAGCAAGCACTTTCCTTTTTTATCCGTCAGTCAATTTGACTTTTTTTTTTACTTAGTCCATGTCGTTATTACAGTATTTTTTTTTTTTACTTAGTCCATGTCGTTATTACAGTATCGATAACTTTGATGATGTAATGTAAATAAAAAAAACTTTTATTATTCTTCAAAGCCAAAGAATTTCAAAAGAAAAAAGGAAGAAGGTTAAAACCTTTCATGAAGATCCAAATCAAATTGGGGATCATCACAATCTAGGGTTCCGGCGAAAGCACTCTCCTTTAATCATCATGAGTAGAGGTCAGTCGTATTTCATCACTCTCATTAGAAACCCATCTCGCCAAAACCACTCCAACACCCCCCAGATACGGACTCTAACCGTCGAGCCTTCTTCTCGGGGTAGTACTGAACCCAAGTCCGATGATGAGCATCAGGCTTTAAGCTATACGGAAATGGCTAAAACTGTCTCTACCATCATTAGAGAGAGACACAGATGGCAGCAAACTCTGGTATCTGATTTCCCCTCGTTTAATTTCGCAGATCCTTTGTTTTTCCGACAAATGTTGACTTTACAGAACAACAACAACAACAACGTTATGTTCTCTCTGTGCTTCTTCCGATGGCTTTGCTCTAGCTTTGACTACAAACCTGATCCTGTTTCGTTAAACCTTCTCTTTGGTGCTCTTTTGGATGCTAAAGCTGTTAAAGCTGCGAAAAGCTTTCTCGACACCACTGGTTTTAAGTTTAACCCTGAGGCAACGTTGTTAGAGCGGTACGTGAAGTGTCTTTGTGAAGATGGCTTGGTTGATGAAGGTATTAGAGTGTATACTCTGCTGAAAGAGAGTGGAACCGTCCCTTCGGTTCAAACTTGCAACTCTGTTTTACTAGGTTGCTTGAAAGTGAGGAAACTAGATCTCTTCTGGGAACTTCACAAGGAAATGAAAGAATCAGAGGCTGATCTCGAGAGGATTCAGTGTTTGATTCACGCTTTGTGTGATGGTGGAGAGGTTTCAGAAGGATATGAGCTACTCAAGAAGGTTTTGAGACAAGGGCTTGATCCAGGACATGCTGTGTACGCGAGATTGGTTTCTAGCTTCTGTAAGATTGGGAACTACGCTTGTATGTCGGAGATTCTCCACACCATGATTGCCTGGAACCATTTCCCGAGTATTTATACCTACCAGGAGATTATAAAGGGGTTGTGTAAGAACCAGAAGCAGCGCGAGGCTTTTTGTGTATTCAACGATCTCAAAGAAAGAGGCTATGCACCTGACAGGGTCGTATATACCACAATGATCCATGGATTATGTGAGATGGGGTGGTTCGGGAGCGCGAGGAAGCTGTGGTTTGAGATGATAGGGAAAGGGATGCGACCTAATGAGTTCACTTACAATGTGATGATACATGCGCACTTGAAAAGAGGCGAGGTTGTACTGGCTCGGGAACTCTATGGTGAGATGCTTAGAAATGGATATGGAGAAACAACGGTTAGCTGCAATACGATGATCACAGGTTTCTGCTCGTATGGAAGAGCTGACCAGGCATTGGAGATTTTCAAGAAAATGTCTGAAACAGGTGTTAAACCTGACGCAATCACTTATAACGCTTTGGTTCAAGGGTTTTGCAAGGAGAATAAGGTTGAGAAAGGGATTAGTCTGTTCAAGGAGCTAAAGGCCTTAGGGCTGAAGCCTTCTGATAGGACTTATGCTGCATTTCAAAAGATGAGAGATCTGAAGATGCCTGACTCTGTTGCAGCTTCCTTAAATGAGATTCTAGAAAGTGTGACCCACAAAACTGTAACATTAGGTTGATTCATCAACAAAATTCATTTCATTTTTGTTGTTGCAGATCTGTATTTTCCTTTTTGTTCTCCCTTGGGAAATAAAACAAAAAGGGTTTCATTGAATGAACTATCCATTCCAAAGATTACATACAGAAACACAATATTCATATCCAAATTATTAATAGGTAACAAGGTGTTATGGTCTTTTAATAAGAGACAAGTCTGTATCAGAGCAACTCAGCAATTTGTCACAGAGAATCAAAAGTTACATTACTACATGTATTAGGAAAACAAGCAGTTTCATACAGTTATGAAACTATTACATAGACTTTCACCAGTAACCTCTTTTACAAGACTCAGGAATCCACCACCATGTGGAAGGGAGAAAGATGAGCCAAAAGAATGTTCAAAGTTCAAGGTTTTTGAGGCGAGACATTTTCTGAATCTCCTCGATGATCAGCTCCTTTTCCTCTTCGAATTGATCATCTTCAGAACCTAAAATAAGATTTTATTTAATGGAATAAGTCTAGTTCTGAGTGCAATGTCTATAATAATATCAGTACTGAAGTAGTTCAGAGTTATACCTTTACCAGGGGACAAGTTGTGAAGAAGTTCAAGTAACTTCTCGTGGTTTCTTGCCAAAATGATCTTCACTTCTTGTGGCTTATTAGGATTCGCAACAAAGATCTGTAAGCGCACAAATAAAAAGCAGTTCATCAGAGAGACTTATTAACAGTTAAGTTACTAGATAAATTGCGGTTTAAACAAAGTGAGACATATTACCTTAAATATATGAAAGGCTGAGATTTGAATATTCTTGCTCGAGTCCTACTCAAACGAACATTAACACCATTACATGAAAACTAAACTGATGAATTTGTGATAAATAACCGCAAAATATAGAAAAGATGAGGTAACAACCTTCAAAAGTGTCATAATCACTTTCATATAACGAACTTCTAATATGAATTTCTTCATTATATGGGAATTTGGAGGCTCCAATAAAAAATCCGAGAGAAGCTAAATCAAACCATGAATAGTTTCATTGTTAACAACATTATATAAGAGGTGATGAATGTAGCACTAGAAAAAGGAGTAAAGGTTTATAGCAAACAAAACCTTCAACGATTGCCTTCTCGTCACATAGTTTGATGATGTCAAAAGCCTTTCATATATATCAAAGAACTGAAACAAAGGAGAAGAAGACGTGTTCATAATGTATATTTTCATTTCATTAAATGATTTTATAACCGAGAAATGCTTATTGAAAAAAGATGTTGGAACAAACCTCAGGGTAATGAGCGGTGAGAAACTCAGAGACGACAGTGTCATGTTTTGTGAGAAGATCCTGCAAAAGAGAGATAACAAAGTGTTGAGTAAACAAGCAAAATCCAAACCGAGTCTAAGTCAATAGTGAAAAAGTCACCTTGAATGTTGAAAATGCATCAGAAGCAACATCAAAGTTTGGTAATTCCACAAATTTGAAGAATAACTCAAAGCAAGCAGAGTCTATAATATACCTGAAAAGGCACTACAACAAATTTTAACCGTGTGAAAAAAAGAAAATCTTGTCTTACTTAGCAAGACTTAAGATAATGGGTATTGTCTTACTTAGCAAGACTTGGGAATTTAATGCATTCCCTAAGCATACTTCCACAATGCAGAGCAATCTCCTTGTTATCATAGCTGCTCATAAAGAATGAACTATCGGTAAAGATTCAAATAAAAGAAAAGGTCCAAGCTTTAAAGTATTTACCATACAACCAAACAGTCAAGCAACTCAAAATGTTCTTCAAAGTATTGCACACAGCAATAAGCCTCCCCAACTTTTTGCTTCAACAAGATAGACCAGCAATGCAGCAAATCTTTTCTTGCCTGCAACATAGCTCAACGGTTTTCAATTAACACAAAAACACACAACAAAAGGAAGCAGATTGAAACCTCTCCTCCCTCTTACTTACTTCCCATCCCAAAATGTGTAGCTTATGGATAACAAGAGAGATAACATCTTCTTTGCAAAACTCTAATGCTAACTGTACAGCTTGATCAGCATTTGGTTCAGCCTCTCCATCTCCAGATAGCATTCCTCTCAGAGATGAAAAATTCTTCTCAACTTCTTCCAAAGCCTAAACAAGAAAAAGTACAGTAAGCAATCTTGACCGCACATTCAACAGTAAAGGGCATATAAAGGTTGAAACTTTAACCTTCTCGAGGGCTTTAACTTCGACGACGGTTTTGGTGTCGAGAGCCAAGAGGCTGTCTCTGATCGCCTTAACGACCTCTTGAGGCGTCTTAGGCCTTGATGGCTTGAAGAAGGAGAACGACATGATGAGAATCAGATTCCGATTCCTTTCCTTGTTGAATTTCTGAGAGCTCACCAAAGGAATCGTGGATCGGAAACTCTCATTCAATAGCTACGAGAAGAAAAAAAAAAAGGGAGACACTTTTTTTTTTTTGCTTCTTCTCTTCTTCTTTCTTCCTTCTTCTCTCCCCCTCGCTTCAAAATGGTCAAATCAAATCATGCACGTGTTTTTATTTTCTAATCACACGATGTTAAGGCAAAACAAACTTCTAGTTACACACTTTCATACACTGTAATGGATTTTTAAAAAGTAATTAATGCACGGCTTTTTTAACCCATGGGTTTTTGTCTCAAGTGGAATATATCCTGATCCATTCCATGTTGGCCCAACAAGGCCCAATTAACGTTTTCTTAGCTTTTTATTCAGTTGAAAGAGAATCAAATGTTTTGCAAGATATTGACGAATCCCTTATATACTAAAGCGCAAGTCGTCTTGCGAATAAAAAACTGACATGTGGAAAATATAAATATTACAAAAACAAAAAATGAATTATTTAAAAAGTTATTCGATTCCTAAAATTCAGCACATATATCCTAAATTTTCTAAAGATGTTGCATCCACGTTTAAAATCATTTGTAACTGTTTTCCTTTTCTATATGATTTTGGTCTACTAATTTATCAAAAACTGATGATCATTAACGTCACTTTTCATCTTCAACATCACCATCAGAGTTCCCCATCCGCAGAGCAGAATCCAATTGCTTTTTTTCCTCAGAGGTTAACACATCCTCAAAACCATCATTCTCCGCACCATTCACCCTTCTATCTCCATCGACAACAAACAGTTCCTCATCACTCATTGAAAAACCTTTGTCAAAAAAAAAAATATTTTTTATTTTTTCGTGTTCATTCAATCTTCTCTATCAAAATAATATTTTTTATCTCTTAACTTTCAGTTTTGACATCGACATGTATCTTCCTGTCTGCTTTCTTTTTCTCTGTATCAATTCAAAACTTTAATTCATTATCTGAATTTATATCAATCAACAAGATTTTAGATCAGTACAGTGGAATTACGGGAAGATATATGCTGGTATGGTATTTTTGAAGATATTCCATTTTAGATCACTGCAGTATATAACTTATAAACTTCCTGTATCAATTGATTTACAGGCACCGCAGGTCACGGTCTAGAGAGATGGGATGGATCGCAATCAAAATTATTCTCGTGAAAAGGGACTAAAGGGAGCATCAAGTTTTGGCCTGACAAAGAAGGTGTTGTCTGTTTTTCTTTTCACTCTTTACTTTTTTCTGATTTGTTATTAAATATTTTTTGTTAAATCAATTATTTTCAGCATTCACAACAATTGAGTTCGACCCTAAAACTACCGTTGGATGTATCACGGAGCTTGCATCTCTAAATCCAAAGATAAGTTTACTTTACTTAATTATTGCTAGATAATTCATTATAACTTTAATAAAAAGCAAACTAAACTTATAAAATTTATACTATTATTTGTGAAATGATTTTTTGGTTCGAGTCCTCACATTAAAAATTAGACTATCTAATATTTATACTACCTTTAATAAAACAAATAAATATTAATAATACTAGATTTATCTTTTATATTAGATAATTAGTTATAATTTAATATAATCAATTGTGAAAAACATATTATAAAAAAGTCAGATAAGTCTTATATATATTGTGTTATTATAAAAAAAATATTTTCTATTATAAAATTATAAAAAATTAAATACAGTCAAACAAAAATATTTGTATAAATATATGTTCTAAATTATTTTAATATGTAATTATTTTTAAAATTAAAACAAAATAATAAGCATATATATTTTGATGTTTTTTTGGTCAGCCAAAAAAAAAATTTCATAAATAAATAATTAGATTTTTAATTTAAAACTTTTAAAACATAAGTAATAATTTATCTTGCTACTTTTTGAATTAATAAAATATAAACTAATAAGTATTTATAAAAAAATTATGCCCGCACATGCGGGCAAAACATCTAGTATACATCTAAATTGCCGTGCTATAGATATAATGATTTGGGTCACACGTCAGATATCACATATCACCAATACAAATAGTAACACATGTCGCAAGCAAGCTTCTTGTCAATTATTCCTCAAGAACAAATAATTCAATATATAGAAGTTGTAGATAACTAGACTATATGCTTATGATTTGTCTACTAGAGAGTTAGAAATGAAACCCTAAAACCCAAACATATGTTATTATTGCATAGGAGTTGGGAGCTTTTGATTCGGAGACACTGTCATATCAATGTGCCTTCTTCCCATCAAACTCTTCATATCCCCTGCAACATCATCATCATATACAGCTTCCTCATGTTTGCTCTTAAAAAAATAGATTTTTGATATGTGGAATTGGAGTAGCTTAGTTATATGAAAATGAATAATTTTAACAATAAGGTTTCTCACAGATATTACTTATTCTTAATTTTTAGTTAAAGGGAATTTGAAAATGTGTTTTTTCAGTAACAAATTTGCCTCTCTTTTATGGTGTTTCTATGTATGTTTATTTTTTTTATTTTAGTAGAAACTGGAACTTTTTAGAGAAATTTTATAATCGTAAATTTATAACGTTAACGCGTTTGATTTTTTTTTTTTAAAACTATCATATGACATATGATCGTTGATTAATAAACTGCAAAACAAATAATTAAGTTGATTTGGCAAATTTTTATTGTTCTTTCAAAATCGCAAGTCTGAGTTGATACTCACATGACATTTTGATTGCCATTACTACAGGGGCTTAGTAGGACTAATAGGATAATCATCAACCGGTATATATATGTATTATATAAAGGAGTAGGAAACAGGTTATATAAGCAAGTATGAATGAGCCCACAAGCCAAAGGTAGGATGAATATTCCATTGCATAGCACACACAAAGTAATTATGAGGGGTACATGCATAGGGTTAATAATCTGTAATAATATGCAGCAAAGAACCAAGATTCTTTCTTTTTTTAAAGTTAAAATATATGATTCACTAAATGAACTGGCAAGTAGTCAATGCATCATATATTGTTTAAGAGTTCCAAGATATTGATAATCCTCTTGTTAGGAGCACTCCCTATTTCAAAATCCAAAGTGGATTTTCTATTTGACACACATATACCATATGGTTACACAAAAACCCAAAATTAACATGTCCAATAATAAGAGGAAATTAATTTTATGTACTAAACTGTACATGAAAGGATTTAAAAAGAGAGAATCAAAAATACCTTTTGAAGAGGACAGAGGGTTCCGGGAAGAGGGAACATGATGGCCTCCATGCTTCACCCTTCTCTCATCATCAGCTATCATTCAAAAGACTGAGCAAAATCTCTTGAAAGTCTCTCTATCACAAAGGTGTCACATGTAATAATGTTTTGCACAACATGACAAAGAGATGACGCATGCTTACGCAAACACGTCTCATTATTGTTGAGACTTTGTAAAAATAACATTATGTGCGCCAGAGATAACGATGTACTTGTGTTTGTAGAGTCTGCGGCTTTGGATGATAACGAGTGCTTGCTGCAAACTGCGGTTGAAGCATGTTATTATCATCATCAGATAAAAAAAAAGTTAATATACTTATCGACTTGTAATCACTGGACTTGGTTGGTATCACTACAAAAGAAGTATATACTTGTGGATATAGAACTTAATTTGGTCCTAGCCAGAAACTTCATTAGCAAACATAAAGTCAAAATCAACTAAACGGAATTAAATAATCAGTGGAATGATTCGTGCGTGGAGAAACCATAAGGTTCCATCAGATTCTTTCCTCTTCTTCTTATTAGTTTATTATTAATAATTCTCAACAAAATGAATTTTCAAAATAAGTATTCTGATGTTTATAATAAAGGAAAGCATAGCATAAGAGGCACGGGGAATGATTTGCATCGAATAATAAATTGCCTCATATGTACCCAACAAGCTCATAAGAAAACGATACAAGTACTCTTATTATTACTCCTATGTAGATTAATATACCAATTAATAAAATAATTTGATGTTTGATTTAAACTTTTTGACCAAAAAAAAATATACCAATTAATAACACTATTGAGTATCACTTCCAATGATGTTGTAAATTGCTGGCTCCACAACATATACTGAGAAATTATAATATGTCATGCTTTTTTTTTTTTTTTTTTTGAACTTTAATGCTTTTTTTCTTTCAAGAACACAAAATATGTCATGTTTAACTTTCGAATCTTAAGTGATAACTGTTTTGTAGTTTACGAGTTTTTCTTTTTGAAACTTGTTTTTTTTGTTAACCAAAATAAAGAGCAACTAAAGAGAACTAAAGATAAATACGACACTCGATTT
>MU107872.1:24113-36457 GCA_012274485.2 Sinapis alba | reverse complement strand
AAGGCACGTACTTTCCTGCCTTATATAGAAGAAGGGGTGGTTACTTCTTAACCATTGCATCCCTTCGGTATCAATTCTGGCCATTGATTTAATCAATGGTCTAGATCACACCCATTCGACCATAACTGCCTCCCTTGCCATCCCTTGGTCAGTAACTGTACCCTGTCATATCCCCCACGTGCCTAGACCCAATCCCCAGCCCCTGGACCGAGCATATGGACCACCTGATCCATTGCCCCAATGGTCGGACCACACGGACCATCCACCTGACCCGACCACAGCCCGGACTGGTCCAACTGCCCAAGACTTGAACACTCAGTCCAGCTGAGTTGAGCTGACCCCCAGATTACCTAGCTGAGTGAGCTAGTACATCCAGCTCATGGAGCTGACACACTCTACTTGAGCTCCAACCGAGCTCCGTTCAGCTAGTTGAGCTTCTTGCTTGCATCGCCTAGCTGTTGTATACTGCGTCCAGCTTGCTTTCTTTATCTTATTCAACCCTTCTAAGACCCTTGGTCTATTTACAGACTTAGAATAAGGTTTCCCATGATCCACTCTGATCATTCACTTCATCGAGCTTCACCCGGACTTGGTCCAGCTACCGGATTGCTCATACAACTCTTTTAAGCTTGCCTCTTCCTTGTTTTGGTTAACTTCCAACTATCTGATTCCCTTAACCACGTTCTTGGACCATGAGACGATTGTCTTTAAGTCATGTGACCTGACTGGTGCGTCTCCTCACACCATGGCGGTGCCCAAAGGCCTTATCTAGAATCAGGAACATGACAGACTGTCCAGACTGGTTCATCAGGCCATGAAAATCGACCCATACGTACTAATAGTCTGATACGATCAGCCATCCGTACTGCCTGGATGGACCAAGGACTGTCCAGACTGGTCCATCAGGCCAAGGAAAATTGACCCATACAAACTGACAGGCTGATATGATCATCCTTAACCGTACTGAAAGAAAGCATTTAACTCAACGGACCATGGACTGTCCAGACTGGTCCCATCAGTACATGAAAAATCACCCATACGTACTGATAGGCTGATACTATCAGACATCCATACTGCCTGGTAGGTCCAAGGACTGTCTAAACTGGTTAATCAGGCCATGAAAAATCGACCCATAGGTACTGATAGGCTGATATGATCAGCCTTAACCGTACTGAATGGAAGGATTTAACTCAACGGACCATAGACTGTCTGGACGTGTCCCAAGAGTATATTAAAAATAACCCATACGTACTGATAGGCTGGTACGATCAGCCATCCGTACTGCCTGGAAAGACCAAGGACTGTACAGACTGGTCCATCAGGCCATGAAAAATAGACCCATACGGCTTAAATGATCAGCCTTATCCAAACTGAGTGGAAGTATTTAACTCAACGGATCATGGACTGTCAGGAATGGTCCCATCAGTACATGAAAAATAACCCATACGTACTGATAAGCTGATTTGATCAGCCATCCGTACTGCCTGGTTGGACCAAGGACTGTCCAGACTGGTCCATCAGGCCATGGAAAATCGACCCATACGTACTGATAGGCTGATATGATCAATTTTGTCCGTACTGAATGGAAGGATTTAACTCAACGGACCATGGACTGTCCGGACTGTTCCCATCAGTACATGAAGAATGACACATAGGTACTGATAGGCTGATACGATCAGCCATCCGTGCTATCTGGAAGGACCAATGACTGTCCAGACTGGTCCATCAGGCCATGATAAATCGACCCACACGTACTAATAGGCTGGTATGATCAGCTTTATCCGTACTGAATGTAGAATTTAACTCAACGAACCATGGACTGTCCAGAATGGTCCCATAAGTACATTAAAAATGACCTATACGTACTGATAGGCTGAAACGATCAGCCATCCGTACTACCTGGATGGACCAACGACTGTCCAGAGTGGTCCATCAGGCCATGAAAAATTGACCCATACAAACTGGCAGGCTGATATGATCATCCTTAACCGTACTGAATAGAAGGATTTAACTCAACGGACCATAGACTGTCCGGACTGGTCCCAACAGTTCATTAAAAATTACCAATACGTACCGATAGGCTGATATGATCAGCTATCCGTACTGCCTGGAAAGACCAAGGACTGTCCAGACTGGTCTGTCAGGCCATGAAAAATTGACCAATACGTATTGATAGGCTGATATGTTTAGCCTTAACCGTACTGAATGAAAGGATTTAACTCAACGGACCATGGACTGTCCAGACTGGTCCCATCAGTACATGAAAAATGACCCACAAGTACTGATAGGCTGATACGATCACCCATCCGTACTGCCTTGAATGACCAAGTTCTGCCCATACTAGTCCAACAGGCCCTGAAAAATCGACCCCTACGTACTAATAAGCTTATATGATCAGCCTTATTTGTACTGAATGGAAGGATTTAATTCAATGGACCATGGACTATCCAAACTGGTCCCTTTAGTACATTAAAATTGACCCTGTGTACTGATAGGCTGATACGATCAGACATCCGTACTACCTGGGTGGACCAAGGACTGTCCAGACTGGTCCATCAAGACATAAAAAAATGACCCATACGTACTGATAGGCTGATATAATCAGCCTTAACCGTAGTGAATGGAAGGATATAACTCAGCGGACCATGGACTGTCCGGACTGGTCCCAACAGTACATGAAAAATGACCCATACGTACTGATAGGCTGGTACGATCAGCCATCCGTACTGCCTGGAAGGACCAAGGACTGTCCAGATAGGTCCATCAGGCCGAGGAAAATTGACCCATACGTACTGATAGGCTGATATGATAAGCCTTAATTGTACTGAATGGAAGGATTTAACTCAACAGACCATGGACTGTCCGGACTGGTCCCATCAATGCATGAAAAATGACTCATACGTGCTCATATGATGATACGATTAGCCATCCGTACTGCCTGGATGGACCAAGGACTGTCCAGACTGGTCCATCAGGCTATTAAAAATCGACTCATACGTACTGATAGGCTTATATGATAACCCTTAACCGTAATGAATGGAAGGATTTAACTCAACGGACCATGGACTGTCGGGACTGGTCCCATCAGTACTTGAAAATTGACCCATAGGTACTGATAGGCTGATACGATCACCCATCCGTACTGCCTGGAAGGAGCAAGTTCTGCCCATACTAGTCCATCAGGACATAAAAAATCGACCCACACGTACTGATAGGGTGATATGATCAGCCTTATCCATACTGAATGAAGGATTTAACTCAACGAACCATGGACTGTCCAGACTTGTGCCATCAGTACATGAAAAATGACTCATACGTGCTGATATGATGATACGATTAGCCATCCGTACTGCCTGGATAGACCAAGGACTGTCCAGACTGGTCCATGAGGCCAAGAAAAATTGACCCATACAAACTGACAGGCTTATATGATCATCCTTAACCGTACTTGTGGTCCAGACCCACAAGTACTATCCTGGCTCATCTCCTTTCCTTGCTGTTGGTTCCAAAAGAATTGAACCTTGCACTCCCAATGGTTCCCCTTATAATAGGACTCCCATGTGACTCCTCAACAGGCCGGATCAATGGTTCACCCCATGATCAAACCCAACACAATCCATGATCCATCATGGATCACTATCCAATGAATACCATCTAACTATCATCCCACATGGATGAGTTAGATCAGCCATGATCCGCCCCTTCTCTCAGGGTACTGGATCCTTAGTTTACACCACAATATGGTCTTCAGTGGGCGTGCCATACCTGACCTTAACCACACCACAAGAGACAGCAATATAACTAGAAAGTAACCATAAACATGTTACCTTATCAATGATGTTTGTAGATCTTGTGCCATCCCTTGTCAAGTGCGGCCTTGATCTTCCAGAGTACACCTCCATCAAGTCTTATCTAATACCTCCAGTATTGATAAGATCTTATCAAGGGTCGCACCAAAGTTCGCATCCATGGAACTCCCATGAAACCAGTTTCTGCACTGCATCCGCCTTCAAGGGTGTCTTGGCCTTTGAGAGTGGAGTCCGGTCTTCTCCCTTCTATCCTTATCATTTGCGTGTGTTCCCAGGACACAGAGGAATCCTATTACGTGTCCATCCATGATCAAATACCACCCAAGGGTCGTGCATCACTTCCCCCTTTGTTGCTCATGAAACTGCCTTTCTACACACATCTGCCTTCAAGGCTGTCTCAGCCATTGGAATTGAATTCCGGTCCTCCATATTATCTCCAGGCTATTTGCGTGTGTTCTATAGATGTAGAGTAATCCCAGGGCGTGGCAAACAATAATCAAAACCCATCAAAGGGTCGTTCTCCACTCCCCTCTTGATTGCCCTCTAAACTGCCTCTTTGCTGCCTTCACACCACTCCTGGTCTTGGATGTTGAATCCGACCATCTCTATGTTTTTCTCTGATTTTCTTTGTGTTTCAGGGTGAAGAAGAAATCCCTGTCGTGCCTGCAAAGGCACGTACTTTCCTGCCTTATATAGAAGAAGGGGTGGTTACTTCTTAACCATTGCATCCCTTCGGTATCAATTCTGGCCATTGATTTAATCAATGGTCTAGATCACACCCATTCGACCATAACTGCCTCCCTTGCCATCCCTTGGTCAGTAACTGTACCCTGTCATATCCCCCACGTGCCTAGACCCAATCCCCAGCCCCTGGACCGAGCATATGGACCACCTGATCCATTGCCCCAATGGTCGGACCACACGGACCATCCACCTGACCCGACCACAGCCCGGACTGGTCCAACTGCCCAAGACTTGAACACTCAGTCCAGCTGAGTTGAGCTGACCCCCAGATTACCTAGCTGAGTGAGCTAGTACATCCAGCTCATGGAGCTGACACACTCTACTTGAGCTCCAACCGAGCTCCGTTCAGCTAGTTGGGCTTCTTGCTTGCATCGCCTAGCTGTTGTATACTGCGTCCAGCTTGCTTTCTTTATCTTATTCAACCCTTCTAAGTCCCTTGGTCTATTTACAGACTTAGAATAAGGTTTCCCATGATCCACTCTGATCATTCACTTCATCGAGCTTCACCCGGACTTGGTCCAGCTACCGGATTGCTCATGCAACTCTTTTAAGCTTGCCTCTTCCTTGTTTTGGTTAACTTCCAACTATCTGATTCCCTTAACCACGTTCTTGGACCATGAGACGATTGTCTTTAAGTCATGTGACCTGACTGGTGCGTCTCCTCACACCATGGCTGTGCCCAAAGGCCTTATCTAGAATCAGGAACATGACAGACTGTCCAGACTGGACATCAGGCCATGAAAATCGACCCATACGTACTAATAGTCTGATACGATCAGCCATCCGTACTGCCTGGATGGACCAAGGACTGTCCAGACTGGTCCATCAGGCCAAGGAAAATTGACCCATACAAACTGACAGGCTGATATGATCATCCTTAACCGTACTGAATGAAAGCATTTAACTCAACGGACCATGGACTGTCCAGACTGGTCCCATCAGTACATGAAAAATCACCCATACGTACTGATAGGCTGATACTATCAGACATCCATACTGCCTGGTAGGTCCAAGGACTGTCTAGACTGGTTCATCAGGCCATGAAAAATCGACCCATAGGTACTAATAGGCTGATATGATCAGCCTTAACCGTACTGAATGGAAGGATTTAACTCAACGGACCATAGACTGTCTGGACGTGTCCCAAGAGTATATTAAAAATAACCCATACATACTGATAGTCTGGTACGATCAGCCATCCGTACTGCCTGGAAAGACCAAGGACTGTCCAGACTGGTCCATCAGGCCATGAAAAATAGACCCATACAGCTTAAATGATCAGCCTTATCAAAACTGAATGGAAGTATTTAACTCAACGGATCATGGACTGTCAGGACTGGTCCCATCAGTACATTCAAAATGACCCATATGTACTGATAAGCTGATTTGATCAGCCATCCGTACTGCCTGGTTGGACCATGGACTGTCCAGACTGGTCCATCAGGCCATGGAAAATCGACCCATACTTACTGATAGGCTGATATGATCAATTTTGTCCGTACTAAATGGAAGGATTTAACTCAACGGACCATGGACTGTCCGGTCTGTTCCCATCAGTACATGAAGAATGACACATAGGTACTGATAGGCTGATACGATCAGCCATCCGTGCTGTCTGGAAGGACCAAGGACTGTCCAGACTGGTCCATCAGGCCATGATAAATCGACCCACACGTACTAATAGGCTGGTATGATCAGCCTTATCCGTACTGAATGTAGGATTTAACTCAACGAACCATGGACTGTCCAGACTGGTCCCATAAGTACATTAAAAATGACCTATACGTACTGATAGGCTGAAACGATCAGCCATCCGTACTGCCTGGATGGACCAACGACTGTCCAGTGTGGTCCATCAGGCCATGAAAAATTGACCCATACAATCTGGCAGGCTGATATGATCATCCTTAACCGTACTGAATGGAAGGATTTAACTCAACGGACCATAGACTGTCCGGACTGGTCCCAACAGTTCATTAAAAATGACCCATAGGTACCGATAGGCTGATATGATCAGCCATCCGTACTGCCTGGAAAGACCAAGGACTGTCCAGACTGGTCTGTCAGGCCATGAAAAATTGACCAATACGTATTGATAGGCTGATATGATTAGCCTTAACCGTACTGAATGAAAGGATTTAAGTCAACGGACCATGGACTGTCCAGACTGGTCCCATCAGTACATGAAAAATGACCAACAAGTACTGATAGGCTGATACGATCACCCATCCGTACTGCCTTGAATGACCAAGTTCTGCCCATACTAGTCCAACAGGCCCTGAAAAATCGACCCCTACGTACTAATATGCTTAGATGATCAGCCTTATTTGTACTGAATGGAAGGATTTAATTCAATGGACATGGACTGTCTAAACTGGTCCCTTTAGTACATTAAAATTGACCCATACGTACTGATAGGCTGATACGATCAGACATCCGTACTGCCTGGATGGACCAAGGACTGTCAGACTGGTCCATCAAGACATAAAAAATGACCCATACGTACTGATAGGCTGATATAATCAGCCTTAACCGTAGTGAATGGAAGGATATAACTCAACAGACCATGGACTGTCCGGACTGGTCCCAACAGTACATGAAAAATTACCCATACGTACTGATAGGCTGGTACGATCAGCAATCCGTACTGCCTGGAAGGACCAAGGACTGTCCAGATAGGTCCATCAGGCCGAGGAAAATTGACCAATACGTACTGATAGGCTGATATGATAAGCCTTAATTGTACTGAATGGAAGGATTTAACTCAACATACCATGGACTGTCCGGACTGGTCCCATCAATGCATGAAAAATGACTCATACGTGCTCATATGATGATACGATTGGCCATCCGTACTGCCTGGATGGACCAAGGACTGTCCAGACTGGTCCATCAGGCTATTAAAAATCGACTCATACGTACTGATAGGCTTATATGATAACTCTTAACCGTAATGAATGGAAGGATTTAACTCAACGGACCATGGACTGTCGGGACTGGTCCCATCAGTACTTGAAAATTGACCCATAGGTACTGATAGGCTGATACGATCACCCATCCGTACTGCCTTGAAGGAGCAAGTTCTGCCCATACTAGTCCATCAGGACATTAAAAATCGACCCACACGTACTGATAGGGTGATATGATCAGCCTTATCCATACTGAATGAAGGATTTAACTCAACGAACCATGGACTGTCCAAACTTGTGCCATCAGTACATGAAAAATGACTCATACATGCTGATATGATGATACGATTAGCCATCCGTACTGCCTGGATGGACCAAGGACTGTCCCAACTGGTCTGTCAGGCCATGAAAAATTGACCAATACGTACTGATAGGCTGATATGGTTAGCCTTAACCGTACTGAATGGAAGGATTTAACTCAACGGACCATGGACTGTCCAAATTGGTCCCATCAGTACATGAAAAAAGACCCAAACGTACTGATTGGCTGATACGCTCATACATCCGTATTGCCTGGATGGACCAAGGACTGTCCAGACTGGTCCATCAGGCCATGAAAATCGCCCCATACGTGCTGATAGGCTAGTATGATCAGCCTTTACCGTACTGAATAGAAGGATTTAACTCAACGGACCATGGACTGTCCCGACTGGTCCCAGCAGTACATTAAAAATGACATATACATACTGATAGGCTGATACGATCAGCCATCCGTACTGCCTGGATGGTCCAAGGACTGTCCAGACTGGTCCATCAGGCCATGAAAATCGACCCATACATACTGATAGGCTAATATGATCAGCCTTTACCGTACTGAATGGAAGGATTTAACTCAACGGACCATGGACTGTCCAGACTGGTCCCAACAGTACATGAAAAATGACCCATACGTACTGATAGGCTGGTACGATCAGCAGTCCGTACTGCCTGGAAGGACCAAGGACTGTCCAGACTGGTCCATCGGCCATGAAAAATCGACCCATACGTATTGAGAGGCTGATATGATCAGCCTTGTCCGTACTGAATGGAAGGATATAACGCAACGGACCATGGACTGTCCGGAATGGTCCCATCAGTACATGAAGAATGATACATAGGTACTGATAGGCTGATACGATCAGCCATCCGTACTGCCTGGAAGGACCAAGGACTGTCCAGACTGGTCCATCAGGCCATGAAAAATTGACACATACGTACTGATAGGCCGATATGATCAGCCTTATCCGTACTGAATGGAAGGATTTAAGTCAATGAACCATGGACTGTCCAGACTGGTGCCATCAGTACATGAAAAATGACTCATACGTGCTGATATGATGATATGATTAGCCATCTGTATTGATTGAAAAGACCAAGGACTCTCCAGACTGGTCCATCAGGCCATGAAAATTCGACCCATACGTACTGATAGGCTGAAATGATCAGCCTTATCCAAACTGAATGGAAGTATTTAACTCAACGGATCATGGACTGTAAGGACTGGTCCCATCAGTACATAAAAAATGACCCATACTTACTAATAAGCTGATTTGATCAGCCATTTGTACTGCCTGGATGGACCAAGGACTGTCCAGACTGGTCCATCAGGCCATGAAAATCGACCCATACGTACTGATAGGCTGATATGATCAGCCTTTACCGTACGGAATGGAAGGATTTAACTCAACGGACCATGGACTGTCCATACTGGTCCCAACAGTACATGAAAAATGACCCATACGTACTGATAGGCTGGTACGATCAGCAGTCCGTACTGCCTGGACGGACCAAGGACTGTCCAGACTGGTCCATCAGGCCATGAAAAGTTGAGCCATACATACTGATAGGCTGAAATGATTAGCCTTATCCTAACTGAATGGAAGGATTTAACTCAACAGACCATGGACTGGACCCATAAGTACATGAAAAATGACATATACGTACTGATAGGCTGATACGATCAGCCATCCGTACTGCCTGAATAGTCAAAGGACTGTCCAAACTGGTCCATCAGGCCATGAAAAATCGACCCATACGTACTGATAGGCTGATATGATCAGCCTTAACCGTACTGAATGGAAGAATTTAACTCAACGGACCATGGACTGTCCGGACTGGACCCATAAGTACATGAAAAATGACATATACGTACTGATAGGCGTGCCATCCGTAATGCCTGGATAGTCCAAGGATTGTCCAGACTGGTCCATCAGGCCATGAAAAATTGACCCATACGTACTGATAGGCTGATATGATCAGCCTTAACCGTACTGAATGGAAGGATTTAACTCAACGGACAATAGACTGTCCGGACTGGTCCCAACAGTACATTAAAAATGACCTATATGTACCGATAGTCTGATATGATCAGCCATCCGTAGTGCCTGGAAATACCAAGGACTGTCCAGACTGGTCTGTCAGGCCATGAAAAATTGACCAATACGTATTGATAGTTTGATATGATTAGCCTTAACCGTACTGAATGGAAGGATTTAACTCAACGGACCGTGGACTATCCAAACTGGTTTGTCAGTACATGAAAAATGACCCAGACGTACTGATTGGCTGATACGATCATACATCCGTATTGCCTGGATGGACTAAGGACTATCCAAACTGGTCCATCAAGCCATGAAAATCGACCCATACGTACTGATAGGCTGATATGATCAGCCTTTACCGTACTGAATGGAAGGATTTAACTCAACGGACCATGGACTGTCCAGACTGGTCCCAACAGTACATGAAAAATGACCCATACGTACTGATAGGCTGGTACGATCAGCAGTCCGTACTGCCTGGACGGACCAAGGACTGTCCAGACTGGTCCATCAGGCCATGAAAAATTGACCTATACATACTGATAGGCTGAAATTATTAGCCTTATCCAAACTGAATGGAAGAATTTAACTCAAAGGACCATGGAATGTTCGGACTGGACCCATAAGTACATGAAAAATGACATATACGTACTGATAGGCGTGCCATCCGTACTGCCTGGATAGTCCAAGGATTGTCCAGACTGGTCCATCAGGCCACGAAAAATTGACCCATACGTACTGATAGGCTGATATGATCAGCCTTAACCCTACTGAATGGAAGGATTTAACTCAACGGACCATAGACTGTCCTGACTGGTCCCAACAGTACATTAAAAATGACCCATACGTACCGATAGGCTGATATGATCAGCCATCCGTACTGCCTGGAAAGACCAAGGACTGTCCAGACTGGTCTGTCAGGCCATGAAAAATTGACCAATATGTATTGATAGGCTGATATGATTAGCCTTAACCGTACTGAATGGAAGGATTTAACTCAACGGACCATGGACTATCCAAACTGGTCTCGTCAGTACATGAAAAATGACCCAAACGACCTGATTGGCTGATACGATCAGACATCCGTATTGCCTGGATGGACCAAGGACTGTCCATACTGGTCCATCAAGCCATGAAAATCGATCCATACGTACTGATAGCCTGATATGATCAGCCTTTACCGTACTGAATGGAAGGATTTAACTCAACGGACCATGGACTGTCTGGACTGGTCCCAACAGTACATGAAAAATAACCCATACGTACTGATAGGCTGGTACGATCAGCAGTCCATTCTGCCTGAAAGGACCAAGGACTGTCCAGACTGGTCCATCAGGCCATGAAAAATCAACCCATACGTACTGATAGGCTGAAATGATAAGCCTTATCCAAACTGAATGGAAGGATTTAACCCAAAGGACCATGGACTGTCCGGACGGGTCCCATCAGTACATGGAAAATGACCCATACGTACTGATAGGCTGATACGATCAGCCATCCGTACTGCCTGGGTGTACTAAGGACCGTCCAGACTTCTCCATCAGGCCATGAAAAATGGACCCATATGCACTGATAGGCTGATATGATCAGCCTTAACCGTACTGAATGTAAGGATTTAACTAAACGGACTATGGACTGTCGGGACTGGTCCCAACAGTACATTAAAAATGACCCATACGTATTGATAGGCTGGTACGATCAGCCATCCATACTGCCTGGAAGGACCAAGGACAGTCTAGACTGGTCCATCAGGCCATGAAAAACGACCCATACGTACTGATATGCTTAAATGATAAGCCTTATCCAAACTGAATCGAAGGATTTAACTCAACGGACCACTGTCCGGACTGGTCCATCAGGCCATGAAAAATTGACCCATACGTACTGATAGGCTGATATGATCAGCCTTATCCATACTGAATGGAAGGATTTAACTTAACGGACCATGGACTGTCCAAACTGGTCCCATCAGTACATGAAAAATGACCCAAACGTACTGATTGGCTGATACGATCAGACATCCGTACTGCCTGGAAGGACCAAGAACTGTATAGACTGGTCCATCAGGCCATGAAAAATCAACCCAAATGTACTGATACGCAGATATGATCAGCCTATCCGTACCGAATAGAAGGATTTAACTCAACGGACCATGGACTGTCCGGACTGGTCCCATCAGTACATGAATACTTACCCATACGTACTGATAGGCTGATACGATCAGCCATCCGTACTGCCTGGAAGGACCAGGAACTGTCCAGACTGGTTCATCAGGCAAAGAAAAATAGACCCATACGTACGGATAGGCTGATATGATCAGCCTTATCCATACCGAATGGAAGGATTTCACTCAACGGACAATGGACTGTCTGGACTGGTCCCATCAGTACATAAAAAATCACTCATACGTACTGATAGGCTGATAGGATCAGCCATTCGTACTGCCTAGAAGGACCAAAGACTGTTTAGACTGGTCCATCAGGCCATGCAAAATCAACCCATACGTACTGATAGGCTGATAT
>MU107871.1:0-38196 GCA_012274485.2 Sinapis alba | reverse complement strand
GCTTTCATAAAATTTGACCTACATAATTAATACTCGACCATAACTATCAAGTGAAGTCTTTTCGACCACAAGATAATCCCGTCAAGCCATTAATTCATTAGTTTGATTTTTATTTTTAATTATGATCGATTAAACTCGAATCTGACTTTTTCAGAATTTTCTCGACCAAAATTATATCCGCTCGTGAGGGTCATTACACCTTAACATGACATTTTGCCATAAGTACAATTTTCATTGTCTTATATATTCAGTAGGAGAACTTATGCTTCACCGCTGTCAACCGCAACTCTAAAACCAGTGCATCCTACTACTAACAAAACTCTGGTTGACATAGATATTGTTGGCATTCTAGCTTCCTCTTTCACTACTATATGTTGCTTTCAAATCCTCAAAACACATACCATCTTCTTCTCCCTCATCCTCTTTAATTTTTCCATACTCACTGTAATCTTCACCATTGTCAACCGCTTCAGAAACATCAGGGAAATCAGCATCCTCCTCCCCATCATCATTTCATCTTGAGGCAAGTTATCATCATCTTCTTCCCCTTCATCTGAAACTTCATTAGCATCTTTAACTTTAGTTTCCATCATTAACTGTTCTCATATTGTCTAGGCTTGATACACAAAGACGTACATCATGAGTTTTAGTTATCTCAATCAAGTTATGAACTTGTCTATCATTTATAACATGAATAAAAGGAATGTCTGGAGCCATCTGTTGCATCATTGCTTCTGTAATGAGTAGGTTAACTCCACAACCTCTATGTTCATGTCCATGTTATAATCTTCTTAAGCCATTTCAACAAGTTTGGCATGTGTAGAACTTTCAGTCAAAAAGAACATTCTCGATCCTTTAACATTATCAACCAAAAAATTCCAAGAGTCATCTTCCACCAACCATTCTCCATAGACTATAGATAACTTACACATCATCTGAAAAGTTCAAATTTACACATTAGCAAACATAGAACATAAACTTCAAAAACTTAATCCGAGATGACTTCTTGGAAAGTCTTCTCTCATTAGTTAGAAACATTAATAAACATGAATGATGGTAACCTCATAACTATCACGATTAAGTTATCAATTTCATTCAATATCCCCAATATTAACTAATATACATGAATTAACAAGATTTTTTTTTTTTTAAATATACTTTTAGAGAAGATAAAAGTTTATTAAACATTGACCAAGAAGACTTTCACGAAAGTTTTCTCTGTGAAGACTTTCGCGGAAGTTTTCTCTGTGAAGACTTTCACGAAGTCTTTTCAGTCTTCTCTAGGAATTTGGGAAGGTCATTTTTGCAATTGAAATTTTACAAAGGAAGATTTCTAGAGAAGTCTTCTCTACAGCAGACTTCAAGAGAAGTCTCCTTTGTAAATATTGGCTTTTTTTTTTGAAAAAATCTCAAAATACCAGAGAAGACTTCCAGAACTTTTATTTTTTATATGTTAGTTTTGTATTAATTGAATTGTGTCAGAAATTTAACTTTCTATAGAAGATTTTCTGAGAAGTCTTATGTGAAAAGACGCATGGGAAGTCTTCTCCACTTTCAAATTAAGTTTTCCACCATTGGTGAAAGTCTGCTTAAGCTACTTTCGTAATTGACAGTTAAAACTCAAATATTTAATTTTAACTAGAAGACTTCCAAGAAATTGTCTGTCAGAAGACTTCTTTGAAAGTCTTCTGTCATAATCAAATGTTTGACCAAAATCGTAGAAGAAAAAGCTATAGAATTAAGTATTTTAAATTTTAGTTGTCAATTGTAAAAGTAACCTAAGCTGACTTTCACCAATGGTGAGAAGACTTAATTTGACAGATGAAAAGACTTCCTATGAGTCTTCCCATTTAAGATTTCCTGGAAGTCTTCTATAAAAATGTCAAATTTCTGACATAAGTCGATCAATTGCAAAACTAACATGTTTATTCGAGAAGACTTCAAAGATGTCTTCTCGTTTTTTGTTTACTGGGAAAAGTTGGAAAATTTTCAGATAAGCCGTTATTTTAATTGAATTTTTCATTGATTTTTTTTTTTTAATTATAAATTACTACAACTATTAAAAAATCCACATAAAATTTTATTATCACTGGTTCAAAACTTTTGTTAAAATATACAAATAATCATAAAACTATACAAGTATTAGCCTTATTTAATAGATAGTTATATTAAAAATATATTATACATTTATGTTTACATCATTTAAATTTAATTATAGTCCATATAAAATAGATAGAAATGATTATTTGAATTTATTTAACATAAAATGACTATAAAAAAGGAGAAATACCCTAGAATAAATCCTAAAAACTTTTGTCACAAAAATAATATTTTAAGAAAAAAATGACCAAACTGTTTTATTAAAGAGGTAAATATACACTTATACCTTTAGGTTAACTATTCTACACTTAGGATTTAGAGTTAAAGCGTGGATTTTTGGGGTTAGAGTTCCAAATTTCAAAAAATAAAAATAAAAGATTTTAAAACAAAAGAGGCTATTTTGGTCATTTTTTTCTTTGAAATCTATTTTGTGACAAAAACTTTAAAATATGTTATTTGAAAGAATTACTCAAAAAAGAATGATCATTTTTATTTATGTATTTGCACCAATTTAATTATATATAATAGTTATTAATTTAAAAATTATTTAATAAATATTTCTTATTTTATAATATGTAAAAAGTGTTAAATAAATAATATTAAGTAAAACTAAGGGAAATTGCAGTAGATATACACGGAAACAAATTTTATTAGGTGGATGGACATGCAACTGTACATTTCCAATTAATACCAATAATAACCCTACTCATTTCTATAATATTCTTACATGTAAATTCTTTTTTTTAATAGCAACCTCTGTTTTTCTTTTGAAAAAAGATCCCACACAATCTTGTAAATCTTAATTATTTCAATCGGTCCTCAAATTTTTTCAATTTTAAAGATCAGAGAATCTCTGCAATAATGTCGTGTTGCAGCACAAACAAACCATTTGATCTTGATCTCGTGTACACTATGGCTCTCTTTTTGGCTTTTTTATCACAAAACTTAGAAGCCAAAAAAAAAAGATCATGGTGGTACGGTATTGGTAAGTCAAACAGAGGATCTATATCTCTTATTAGCTTGATTCTTCTTGTCATAGGGAACTAGATCAAACATTCACTTACTCTATTTGTTTCTCTTGAAACAGGTTGGCTCAGAAGACTAATAATTGACTGTGCTTGTGTGGAGAAGATGAAAGGAAGTTGTATGATTATCCAAGTTTGAGATAACAATTTTTTTTTTCAACAGTCTTTTTGCTCGATTTTTTTCTAGTTTTATGAAGCTCAATCTTTATTTACTTTGGCTTTTATGAAGCCCTTCAAAGACATCATATCTGCATATTGATCTTCATATATTGTGTATCCAGAATACTTTAAAAATACCGCTTTTACTTATAGGTAACTGAATTCAAATTTCGATTAACCAAAAGATCTTACCGGTTATTACAAATTTAGCTGGATTAAATTTGTAATATTCGGTTACGGTTTTAGATAAAGGTTTACGGTTTAAAGTTTTACTGACAACTTTTACACATAACTTACCCGGTTATATTTAGTGTCTTAACCCTAAAAACTCTAAAATATAAATCTAAACCGTAAGGTTTGGAGTTAACCATTGGGTTTAAAGTTAACCCTTGGGTTTAGGGTTAACCCTTGGGTTTAAGGTTAACCCTTAGGTTTAGGGTTAACCCTTGGGTTTAGGGTTAACCCTTGGGTTTATGAATAATCTTTGGATTTAGGGTTAACCCTTGGGTTTAGGATTAATCCTTGGATTTAGTATTAACCCTTGGTTTTAGTGTTAACCTTTGGGTTTAGTGTTAACCCTTAGGTTTAGTGTTAACCCTTGAGTTTAAGATTAAATTTATGGTTTAGAGTTTATGATTAAATTTAGGGTTAAGAATAACAAGCCATTAACATATTCTACTAATTTTGGGTTAACAATTTTTTTCTTATCATCGATTAGCAAAATAGTTTTCGGGATTAAATTAAAGTTAGCTTCAGTATTTAACAGCAACACAAAACACACATACTACTCTGACATAATACACACATACTAGCTTCAATATTCATGTTAATAATTAATATATTAATGAATTTCCATTTTTAAAATAGAGAAATTCCTTTGGATAACACATTTTAGTTTGTTTGTCACAAAAATAGTTTTTAAAGAAGAAAATGACTAAAATGTTTTCTTTAGAAGCTAAAAAATCATTTATATGCATTTATACCCCTAGGGTTAACTAATTTGCACTTTAGGGTTTAGAGTTAAGGGGTGGGTTTGGGATTAGGGTTTCAAATTTCAAAAAAAAATTAAAAAAAATCAAAATTTCAAAAAAAAAAAGTCTATTTTGGTCATTTTATTTTTTTAGGGCTATTTTTGTGACAAAAACTTAAAAAAAAAACTATTTAAGAGAATTGCCCTTTAAAATAGGTATGAAACATAATACTGACACATACGACTCTCATACAATACTGTAAATACTATTTTAGCTTATAGCTACCCTATAAACAACATCCCTATTACCTTGGATAGAAGGGTAATTATACCACCATTTCTTTCTCGATTCTGCAAATTATTTCTCATATTTTGTATATTGAGCTAAATTACCCTAAAACTAATTCGTATATAAAATTCTCTTCCTCCTGCGCAATGGAGCGGGGAGGGGGCGGATGTAAAATTAATCCGCCCTCATAGTGCATACCCTAGTTTTTATGAGGTAAACAAATGCTACTAGCCTACTCTGATACAGAAAGAAACAAAACAAAACAAATGGTACTCTTTGGTGTTACAAAAAAAAAACAAATGGTACTCATATTCCGGTTCAGTGTAAATTAATTTGGTTGAAGTCGGTTCCGGAAAACCCGATTCTGTCTTTCGAGGATGAGATTGAGAACCAAATCCAATCAACCTTAAAAAACCAGAAGGCAAAAAATTCCCTGGACTAGCCTTCAATTTCTGATTGCTTCTGTGGCTCTCTCTAGCTCGAACTTGGATTCTGAACCCGTTTTGCTTAGCTTGAGAAAATTGTTTTATCTTTCTTTGGATTGGTGGGAGAAACTTGTTAGGGTTTTTGATTAGGGGTAGAAGAACAATGTCCTCTTCTTCGGTAATTACACCAGAAGACGTGCTCGAATCTCTTATGAACGATGGCACCATCGATGCCCTTCGATTGAAGATCATCAATCAACTCAAAGCCAATGTATTCTCTCCAACAAAACCTTTTTATTTTTTTCTGGGTCGACCTTTTCGATTCCAAAAGGCAAAACTTTTTCTTTTTCTTTTTCTTTTAGTTCTTAGGTTTTGATTGTCTTTAAGTTCATAGTATAAGTTACGACATTAGAAGTAATGCGTTTGAGTGAATGTTGGGCTGAAACAGGAAGAGTTGAAGAGCACAACCATTAAGATGGCAGAGGAGAGCAAAGTTCTTAACACACCTGGTGCTGAGAAACAGACTAAACGAGAACTCTTTGATGCTCTTCGCCAAGAACTCGAGTTAGTTACTTGTCTTTTTAGAAACCTGATTTCGTGCATTGCGTTTTGGTTAGGTAGTACTGTTTATGTATGGATTAGATATATCATGGCGAATTCTTCAGAAAAAAATGTGTCTTCCACGGAGGAATCTGATAAGTGAGATTTCGAGTAAGTCTTTACATAATCTTCTTCTGTCCGAAGTCAAGTATTTGTAAAAACCTTTCTTGTTTTCTTGCAAACTAGTGTTTTAGATCCGATTGAATAACATAGGCCAATGTTAACGGTTCCTTGGTGCTGCAGTACGGATCTTGTTCGTCTGGTTTACTCTTGTCATATTGGTCCATGTTTCTTGTTGCTTTTGTGAACAGAGGCCCAGTGCTAGAGAAGGCATCAAAATCGGTTTGGGAATTGATTCTTGAGAAGGACGGGTTAGGGAAAGAGATAAATGAAACAGTGGAACGCGTCTTTTGTCGTCTAAGCGGGCGAGAACCGCCCTTGTTTTCATCATCAAACCAGATGGTGGTAGAGAAAGAGACAGAGACAAAGGAGAACAATAGCTCAAATAGGGAAGCCAAGAAAAGAAGTCTTAGCGAGGTGAATCACTCCGAAGTTGCAATAAGGAAGAAGAAGCAAGGGGATTCCTCCAGTGATCACTTAACTCCATGAGCCTGGTTATGAGACATTGATCACGTTCTGTTCTGAATCTTCTCACTAATTTTCATGTTTTTATTTATAAAATTTCTCTTCCCAGTACTATCTCATCTAAATCTACTTAAAAAACGTTGTTGGACCCATTAATTAGTATCTTAACAAAGTAAACTAAATATATATTTTGACTATTAATATGTTTTATTTGATATTTCCTTGACAATTGAACTAAAGGGATTTTTAACATTATTAATCTTACAAAATAGAATTTCTCTGAGACAACCTTCTCCAAATCAATTCGGAAGCATTTAAGGTATCATTCAATCGACGAGTTCCAGTTTTTTCTAAAGAGCATTGGCACTAATCATAGTAACTCAAGCGAGTATTTGTATGAGAAGTTCTTCTCTTCTAAGGATTTGCGTGTATTGGAAAGCATCTTGTGGGTCGTCTTGATTTGGGTTTCCTTTGAATAAGTGGGTAAGTTATATAAAGACGAGACGTCTGTTTTTCTCATTCATGAATAGATTGGTTTAATGTTGGTTAAGTTGATTGATGTAGGGTTCACGACGGTGGCAGTGATTGGTATTTTTTTTTTCAGTGAGTTAGTGTTTCCTTGTGTTCTGTGTGATGGTGGGGAGATTCGTTGTTTGTTTGTTATTTGGTTTCTTCAGGCAGATTTAAATTTTCACAGCGGGTTATGAACTTCTAGATGGAGCAATTTGCACAATAGCTCATGAACTGGCTCGAAGTGCGAAACAATTTTTTACATGAGGGAGTATTTTAGCTTCATTTGGGGTATGAATTTTTATTCAGTTTCGGTTTGGATCTTTAGGTTCGGACTTAGATATCCATTTAAATTACGTAAATAAATACAAAATTACAATCTTAAAATACTAATCCTCCTAAACTAGGGAATTAGTTTGGGTTACAGTTTAACAAGACGCTAATGATATGATTGTCAAAATTATATCATGTAAATGAGTGTTAAGTTATGGCAACTTTTATAAAAATAATCATGTAATTTAAGAAGCTTTAGACACACCACATATATATTTATACAATATTAAGTGGCTTCTCAATTATTAGATAGGATTAAAGGTCCTAGAAGTTACGATGAGCTCAAAACGTTTAATGATGTGAAATATCCTGATTACAAATCAGTTTGCTACGCAAAAGGTTACTTAGACAACGATGTTAAATGGCACGAGAGTATGTGGAGTGTAGCGCATGGGCTACCCCATTCCAACTCCGTGATATGTTTGTCACATTCCTGATCAATTGTTTCGTTGCGAGCCCTAAAGATCTTTGGGAACATTCCTGGAAATCAATGAGCGAAGAGATACTTTACAAGAGACAGAGCATACTCGTCATAAGAATTTGCAGCTGGATGATGAAAACCTTGAGCAGTATACATTAATTGAAGTGGAAAAGTTGATGCGTATGCATGAACGCTCATTGAATAATTTTGGAGGCATACCAAAAATCAAACCAGTATTGCTAAAAGAACTTGGGAACAGTTTGTGGAACCAAGAGCTAGATTACCATGTCGCTGAGGAAACACTGAAACATGACACGCAATACAACTTGTTGAATGCTGAGCAACGTATGGTTTACGAAGCAGTGGACTAGGATATCGACGAGATGGGAGTACTAAGGAAATACATGAGAAGGGGAAGTCATATTTTGTGCATGGGAGCACATCAAATAGTGGAGCCAAAGAAGCTTGTCAGAAAGTACGTCGGGATGTACGACAAGGAGTATGACAACATTGACAAGAAGTTCTACAGCGTGTAGCTGTGAGTAACAAGCCGAAGATTGTACCTCAGTACACCAACATGAAGGTCATACATGAGGGTCTGAAGCATGGTTGTGTGTCTGGTACCAGGAAGGAGATTGATCAATGTATCAGCAATTGTGTCAAGCGTAACAAGAAGCAACGTCGGATGTGTTGTTGGTTCTGTGGAAAGGTTAGACACAAGAAGGTGAAATATTTTTTCTCGTAAGAAGAGCATAAACATGACAAGAAGGATGAACAAGACGTTCGTTGAACCAAAGAGTGTTGAAAAGGTGGTGTTAGCCAAGCGTGGCTTACTTGATGAGATCAAGGATGAGACATCAAAATAAGGATGCGACTCTTTCAGGAGTGAGCTTGAAGAAGATCAAGGAGCATCAAGTATGGAGTCAGAACAAGGAGTTGTTCATGGCACAAAGGAGAAGGAGATCAAAGTGCCTCATGAAGTGATGCGAGGTGACCATAAGGAGGGTGATAGTGAAATCACTCCAAGATAATAGCAACGAGTGCAGAGTGCACTTGGTGTGGATGAGGAAGGGCTCATGGTCAAGAAGATGACACATGACGAAAGCCAAGTTCTCAACAGAAATGGGTCGAAAGGTAGTTCGTCAAGTGTGTCAGACGTGACGCAGTACTTGTAATCTATTCCGCTGCAACAGGGGCTGTATCATGATTACGCATGGAGAAACAGACGGGTGTGTCTGTAAGTCTTGACATCTAAGAATTTGTTTTAGCTTAGTATACAATCAAACAGTGAGAGAATGGTGACGTTCTGGTCCAGAGAATGCACATTTTGTGGGGGAGAAAAGCATGGTGTGGTACACATCTCGTAGGGGAGAAAAAAACACATTTAGTATGAAAGTTTTCAGGTGAGGAACGTGGTTGTTAAACCAGAAGAATGTTGTGCTTGACCGGCACACAAAGCTAAAAGGGGAAGATTGAAGATGCAAGATGTATGTCCTGAAGTAGTCGATGACGTAGTTGCTGATGCAGACAATATGTTGAGTGGTGAAGACCATGTGGAGTCAAGGTGCTAATATGAGTCATGTAGACTTGGAGAGCAAGCGTGAATCCTAGAGAAAAGGTAAGAGAAATAAACTTGGAGAGCAAATTTATGACTTAAAAAAAAAGTGCAATTCCAAGAAAATGAAAGTTGCACTTATTGTCCATATCTATGTTGCCTTGGAGCCTAGGGTTTCTGGAACATGGAGAATAACTATAAAATAGCTATGGGTCGTTTCTGTTGAGATAGAGACACATAGACTGATTTATAGAGAGAGGGAGAGAGAGAAAAGCTCTTAGTTGTGTTCTTGGTCGTGCTGAAGCAGTTACCGAAGTACGTGACAAAGGAGAGACAAGGTTGGGTAGACTAGGAATCCTTCAGTGGCGTATGTTAGAGTGTTAACACTAGACGTGTAAAGCTGAATAAACAAAGTCTTGTAATAGATTGTTTAAGACGATTTCTAATAAAACAATAGGGTTTGCATGTATTGTTTTATCTCTTGAATTACCTTATGTATTATTTTGTTGTGGTGTCATCTTTGCACTAACAATAGACGTAAACGTAGTTGGTTTTCCAGGACCCCAAAGAAGCGAGCGACAGAGCAGAAGGTGAACATCATGTGGCACTTGAAGCCAAATGGGTCGAGCCCTAACAATTCGTCGAATATGAAAGCAAATCTGGTATAAAGACAAAGAGAGCCAAATCAAAATGAAATGCAGAGATGTAGACAAAGACGAGAGTGAGGGCTAATGATGGACAGTGACGAAGTCGGCGAGAAAAGTCGTCGGCCGCCAGCATCGGGAGTGCTAGTAGATGTGGTGCCTTGGGCTCCGTATCAAAGAAAAATATTTGAAAAAATAATGTTAATTAATAATCATTTTGAATCATCTAATCTTATCATTTTGAAAACTAATATTTAAACAAATTAATGCTAAATAAAAATCATCTTGAATCATCTAATCAAAATAATATTTGAACAAATTAATTTTAATTAAAATCATTTTTGAATCATCTAATCAAATATTTTATTAATGAACAAATCTATACTATTAAAACAGAAGCACAAAGTTGGACCTAACTTAATTCTAGGTAAAAAACTATATTTTATATATTTTGCATAATCTATATTATTATAACAACCTACCTTAAAATATAGTCTAACTAAGGTAAGACTAAATCTATTAAATGTAAATATTGACCAAACTAATAAATCCAACCAACTTACCATATTTATAGCAAGTATTAATAAATAAATTACAAAAAGAAATCTTTACAAGAATATTTTTATAATCAACATATTTTTTACGGAAACTAACCTTAATGTTCACACTATCCAAACAATCAATAAGTAAACAATTTTTGCATCCAAGATCTTCATCCCATATTATTTTAAAAATAAGTAACTCAATCTTGGTTTTAAAAAGTGCCATTTGGACACATTTTTAATTTTCTTTTCTTGTGTAAATTAGGAAAAATAAATTATTGTTTACTGAAGAAGAATGGCCAAAGTCGACTGACCATTCTTCGGTTCACTAAACACTTATTTTGGTTTATTAGAAGGGTTGGTTCATTTAGAATAAGTAGAAGGATATTATTTGGGTTTGTTTTGATAAGAGATCATGCATTTGGTTTAATATTTTAAACATGGTTGGGATATTATTTGGGTTAAATAGGTTAATTCCAAAGAGAGGTAAATTAGTTCTAGATTCTTACCGGATAATAGTTTATGCATGAGCAGGTTATTGTTTACTTATAGTTTATTTACAAACTAGATGTTTTGCTCGTGTTCGCGGGCATAAATATTTTATAATAAATACATGCATTACTAATTAATATATTATTGATAAATTTTTATTTATGTTTTCTTTTGAATATTCTTTTATATTATAATTTTTTTTTAAATATATAATATAGTTTATTCATTATTAATAAATAAATTTTAAAAGTCAATCAATATTCTAACTGTTTTGTCCATGCATACGTGCAAAAGCATTTTATTATTAATTATTAATACATGTATTACTAATTAAATATTAAAATGAGAAAATTTTATTTTTGTTTTCATTTGAAAATTTTACGTATTATATTTTTAAAAAAGTTTCTTTCACTATATCTATTATTAATAAATAAATCTTAGAAATCACTCAATATTCTCTTTTCAGTTATATAAATTTAAGAATTTTACTTGATTAATATTTATTATGTTTTTTTCTTTTTTGTTTTCTGAATTTTGTATTAAAAGATTTTTCGGATAACCACATAATATATATATGAATTATATTTTTTTAAAAATATATTTTAAGATTTTGGATAATTTTTACTATTATTAGTTTTAATCATTTATCTAATAAAAATTAAATTTGTTTTTTTTGGCTAATATATATTTTATTCACTAAGGGTATAAGCAATATTAACCGCTTTAACTTTTAACGTGAGACCTCCATTGCAAAACATTACATCATTTATCTAATAAAAATTAAATTTATTTTAATTTTTGGCTAATATATATTTTATTCATTAAGGTTATAAACAATATTAACCACTTTAACATTTAACGTGATAGCTCGAATATGAAAAATCTCTTCGTACATAATAGTATAGATAGATAATAACAAATTCTAACTATGATTTTGACTTATATGGTGTATGCATGAGCGGTAAGGCTTTGCTATATATTTGACAACAAACCGAGCTGAGTTATTGTTTTATTCTCATTCATGTTCCAAATAATAACCAAACCTCCAATAATTTGTCCAAATACGACAAAGGCTTAATCGCTCATGCATATGCCATTAAATATTTTTATGATAAAAATAAAACAAAAATCATTTCAATCTATATAAAAGTAAATTTTTCTTAAATTTTATTTTCAATAAAATTTAAATATTTAAGCCAATTTATGTATATTAGGAATATACCTAATCATGGACTATACCATTATAATCAGAAGCAACAAATAAATAATGTTAACTTTCGAGATATGACCAATACACATATAATGAGTATATAATATATATATATATATATTATATAGATAATTAAAAATACAATAAAATGCTGTTTATTTAAAAATCTATTTTCTTTATTTTTTCATTTCACATAAAATATATAAAAATAATTTAAAAGAGTTTTGTAACAAGTTGGAGTTATGCTTTTTAATAAAAATTCAATAAAACAAAAATTAATAATTATTTAAATAAATTTAAAAATATAAATAATAATTAAATTCAAATTGAATTATATATTGGCACCCTCGGTTCAGTCGGTAGGCTTGGGTTTTAGCATTTTTAAGAGTTTTAACGGGTTTTAAATAATCAATATATATATATATATATATATATATCGGCTCACCATGTTTACCAGCTTCACCGAAGGTCCAAGTCGGATTTAAAAGTACTGATTTAAATGTGATTTTTAATAGACAAAATTCTTATAAATAAAAAAAACGTTTGTAACGCTGTTAATGGAATTTTCCATCGTAAAATATACCGCGCTTTCAAAGCGCGTGTCAGAATCTAGTCTATTCCATTAAAATAGAGTTTTATTTTTATCTATTGTAAAGAGGTTGTTAGACCAATTCACAAGAAACTTAATATATATTACTTAATTTATAGAAAAAATGGAAAGAATATTATTCTTCTACATCGTAGATTTTCTGACTGTGATCTTAAGGATAGTTTAATAAATATTATATATTTAAATAATAAATACAATTATTTGAAAATATATATATTTGGTTTACATAATCTTAGGTATATATACATATTATATATTTATTGTAAACATATCTACAAAAGTTTCACATCTAAATATATACATAAATATTTAGAGATACCGTATTTTATTTGAAATAGAAAATGTTGTTATAGAAATATAAGAATAGTAGAACATATGATTTTTAAAAAAATAGACTATGAAAACTATATAGTGATGAAGGTTTAAATTATTATAACAAAAAAGTAAAATTTTCACCTATATTTTAGTTACTTTTTATATAATATTCATTTTTAATAATAAAATCAATTACATTATTATTAATTTAAATTTTGTAATAAAAATGACAAAAATATCCTCGCTTCCACGCGGACTAGAATCTAGTTAATATTAATTAAAATTCATTTTCTAAGAGTAATTTCTCGTGTTAACCCTATAACATAAGAAACATTATTTTTAATATAATCCACACAATTCAAACTAATGGTTTAAATTTCAAATTTTCTAACTTTTTCTTCAACCTACATTTTTTCTAAGTTATCCTAAATTTTTTTTGGAAAATATGAATCATTTTTTTTTTAAAAAGCATTGTTTTCCTCTTGAAGAAGTGTAGCCGCTCAATTAATAAATATCTTCATTCGTTGCTCTAAAGGGGAATAAACAAAATTTACTTCATCTGAAATTCTCATTCTAGACTTAAAAGTGCAGTAGTATAAAGCAAGCACCTCTCAAGCTCCACATGTGTATATTGTATTTGTTTTTATGACTATTAATCGTAATCGAAGAGATTAAACTACAATACAGCTCAAGCTGATAGTTTGAAGAATAATTTTTTTTTGTTCTATATATAATGTGTATCAATCGAAAAACGGATATTTTCAGGTTTACCTTTTCAAGGAAGTTGGATATATGAGTCATACTTCTCGCTTTCCTTCAGACCCGATAAACCGTCTATTAGCAGGTTCAGTAAGACTAACTTATCTTGAAACTCGAGTTGGACAACTTTAGGGCCGCGATTACCAGAAAAAGAACCTAGGCACAACAAAACTGTTTCCAACATCACTTCATATGTTCCACTAGTTCAGCACCAACAACCAGTAGCTGCACTAGTTACAGGTAGAAAGCTGTTAAGACTCCTCTTATATTCAACTAGTAAATGTATACAGAAGAAGTACGGCCTCTCACGAGCTAACGTATATTCTCAAATACGAAACTTCCCTTTACAAGTTGATCAAACCAATGATAAAACCCCCATATCGTTCTATACATGTATTTATACTCTTTATTTTAATATAACTGCAAAGACTCTCTCTGAGTCAGAGACTTCCACTTCATTGCTTTCCCTCCTCTTCCCCGCTTTTCTCCTTCCTTCTTCGGTAATACACAATCCATGTCTTATCAATACCCCCCCCCCTCCCGCGCAAGACGCAGCTTGTCAAGCTGGAAAGAAGGAAATTGCTGCTTCACGAACCAACATCCAAGAGCTCTCATGTTTGGGTAAACCCCGCCAAGCCACCAAAGCTTCCAAATGCCCATTCTCAGTATAGTGAGTTTCCAAAATTGATTCTGGCTCAGTCACAAACTCACCAGCTGGAGACAGAGTAGGAGGCAACTCTGACACCACTGCCACGTTTCCCACCACTTTCCAAAGCTGAGAAATGTGAAAAACAGGGTGAATACGTGATGACTCAGGCAGCCTCAGACGGTATGCTACTTCTCCGATCCTCTCCAACACTTCAAACGGCCCATAAAACGAGCTGCTAACTTCAGACAAAAGCGCTTATTCACTGAAGATTGCCTATAAGGACGCAACTTCAAGAAAACTCTCTCCCCAACACTCAACTGGAGATCACGCCTATGCTTATCAGCTGACAGTTTCATACTATCTTTAGCTCGCCATAAATGAAGCTTAGCAGATGCCAACATCCTATCTCGTTCTCGTAGTGAAGACTCAAGATCGGCATTGGTTGTAGAACCCGCTTCAAATTTCAACAAGGAAGGAGGTGGACGACCATATACCAAGTGAAAAGGAGTCGTCTTAATAGCTGTATGGTACGAAGTATTATACCACATCTCAGCCCAGCTTAAGAAACGAGCCCAACGACGAGGATGAGTCGAAGTTAAACACCGCAGATAAGTTTCTAAACAGCGATTTAAAACTTCCGTTTGTCCGTCTGATTGGGGATGATAAACAGTAGTAAACTTCAATTTAGTTCCCGATAGACGAAAAAGTTCCTTCCAAAATCTGCTCTGAAACACTTTATCTCTATCTGAAACAATCGATGTAGGAAACCCATGAAGCTTAACCACCTAAGTCATGAATTTAGAAGCAACGTCAACGGCAGTAAACGGGTGACGCAATCCCACAAAGTGCCCAAACTTAGAAAGACGATCAACCACCACCAAGATCACGTTGATCCCTTCTGATAATGGCAGCCCTTCGATGAAATCCATCGGAACATCATCCCAAATGCGATCTGGCACAGGCAAGGGCTGCAACAACCCTGCAGGAAATAATGTAGAATACTTGCAGGTTTGAAAAATCTGACACTCTGCAACATACTGCTGTATGGTCTTCTTCATACCCGGCCAAAAGAAAAAACTGTTGAATTTGTTTCGTTGTTTTCAGAAGTCCTGAGTTACCACCTAACATGCTGCCATGAAATTCCTGTAAAATTAGTGGAATATGAACTGAAGATGCCGGAATCACCAAACGACGTTTGTACAACAGTTTATCCTCACTCACTGAGTAATTCTTCTTTACCAACTTCCCGCCTCGAATGTCCCTGATCAACTCCTGAATCCACTGACACAACTCAACTTCCCGCAAAATATCTTCCAATTGCAACGTTTTAGGAAGAGTGATCTTCATTAACGCATCAAAAACTGGATGAACCACACGAGATAATCCATCTGCAGATTTATTCTCTATGCTGGGCTTGTAAACAATCTCAAAATCATAACCAAGAAGTTTATGAAGCCACTTCTGATACTCCAAATTCACCTCGCGCTGCTCCAATAGGTATTCAAGCTCTTTTGGTCGGTTCGCACAAGAAACTTCCGCCCCAACAAATAGAGTCGCCAACGCTGTATAGCCAAAACGATTGCCATCAGCTCACGTTCGTATATTGGTTTCAACTGCTCTTTCTCAGTAATAACATGACTGAAATAAGCAATAGGATTCTTCTTCTGCATCAGCACTGCGCCCAACCCCGTCCCTGAAGCATCAGATTCTATAATGAATGGTTCTGAAAAATCAGGTAATGATAACACTGGCGCTTGTACCATAGCTTGAATGAGATGATCAAATGCAACCTGAGCTTCTGGTGTCCACATAAACTCATCCTTTTTAAGAAGCGTCGTTAAAGGTTTAGCAATCATCCCGTATCCTTTAATGAACCTTCGATAGTAACCCGTTAATCCTAAGAACCCCCGCAGTTCTTTTACTGTCTTAGGAATCGGCCAACGAGTCATCGCCACCGTTTTAGCACGATCAGTTGCAACTCCTTCTGCAGATATAACATGTCCCAAGTACTTAATCTTCGCCACCCCAAACGAACACTTCTTCTCATTTGCAAAGAGTACTGCTTGACGGAATATATCCAATACAGTCCGCAAATGCTGCACGTGAGTTGGAACAGCAAAAAACGTCTCTGTACTGATCACACAACTCCCTGATAGGTATAGGGGTTTCTACTTTTTGAACTTCTTCCAGTGGTGTAGTCACAGGCACCGGGGACAGAGAGTACAACGAGAGTTTAGTGGAATGTAATTCTGAATCACCACGAAAATTCACCTTGTGATCCTTATGCATGAACGACAGCTCGTGTGTACTCCAATTCATTTCACACTTCCCTAACGTACACAACCACTGTACTCCCAAGATTATATCTGCACTCCCAAGCTCCAAAGCAATGAAATCAGTGTTAAACTCCACTCCCGCAATCCCAAAAGAAACTTGCGGACAAACTCCCAAACTCGAAACTGATACTCATGTTCCCAAACGAATCTCCAACTGTTGATGATGTACTACTCGTAATCTCGCCCTCTTCACTACATTTGGCGTTATGAAATTATGAGTAGCACCACTGTCCAGCATGACTACTATCTCAACCTTCCCAATCAACCCCCGAAGCTTCGTTGTCGTGAGTGACGGAACCCCCCAAAAAGCGTTCAAAGACAACTCCATTAGCTCAGGAAACACGTCTTTGTTGTCTTGACCGGTATCCCCTAACTCCTCTTCAAACAATTCCACTTCACAGCCATCAACAACTGTCAACACTTGCAAGTTTTTGTTAGGACATGCCTGACCAAAATTATGACGGTCATCACATCGATAACAAAGTTTGTTCTTCCGTCGATACTCATACTTGGCAGGTGTTAACTGACGTCGTATATTATTCACAGGCTGCGCCATTGTCTTCTCCGTGTTACTGGTACTTGCTGGCAGAGAAACTGGTCTTGTCTTCCAAGAACTATGACCTGTAGAAGTAGGTGAAGTTCGAGAAGAAGAAAAAGACGTATGTTTTTACATTTTCATATCCCCTGATTTTGAAGGAACCATTGCTTGACATAATAGTCCATCCTCCATCTCCAACACTGTGTCTATCATGTGAGCTAAATCGCGAGGTTCCTTGAGACGAAGAATCTCCTGCAACTCTTTTTTTTAAACCTCCTTTGAAAATAGCTTCTAACATTTCGTTGTCAACCCCTGTAACTTGAGAAGAAAGCTCCTCAAAATGCTGTAAATATACCGTAACCGGTCCCGTTTGTACCAACGCTGCCAAACTTTCTTTCGGTGAACGCATATGCGGATGCCTGAAACGTTTAATCAACCTCTGCTTGAAAGAAGACCAGTTCTGTGGAGCAACGTGCTTCTCTTCCCATAAGAACCAGTTCAACACCACTCCTTCTAAACTCATTGAAACCAACTGCATCTTCTGAACCTCAGTATAAAGACCATGCCTGAAAAATCTTTCAACTCTTGCAATCCATCCATGTGGATTCGTACCATTAAAAACAGGCATCTCAAGTTATTATAAACTCTAAAATTATTGATCACAATTATATAAATTATCGTTTCAACATATGTAAAAATAAGATAAAGTTATACTTGATTTTTTTTTTTTTTTTTTTAAATTATACTTGAATGAATGAGAAATTTCATATGATAGTCTCTTTTAGTTTATTTTCACAAAATAGTATCAAAAGAACAAAATGAACAAAATGTTTCATTAAAGAGATAAACAAACATTTTTACCCATAATGTTAAGCTAACATTTTTAACTAATATAGACTTAGGGATTAGAGTTAATGAGGGTTGTTTTGAGGGTAGGATTTCAAATTTTGAAAAATAAAAAATAAATATTAAAAATTTACTAATAATATTAATCTTAAGATCTTAAAAAGAACTAATATATATATATATAACCTCTACACACCAACATTATTAAAAACCATAAATATTATTATACATTTCTCTTGAAAAAACTCAGAGAATATACTCAAAAATAAGATATAATTCTATAGTTTCATATACCACACATTAATTATATTCGCACGGACCGATCCTAGTATATATATATATATATAGAAGGGTTTTCTTCTCTCTTAAGATGTCCACATAGGATGACACGTCATCAATTTGAGCTTTAAAAAATATAATTTGCACTTCATGAGTTTCGAACCCGGGTTTGAAGAGTAAAGGTACAACTACTTTTACCACTGGACAACTTTAATTTCTTTATAAATACATTCGGCCTACGAATATATATTCGATTTTTGTTTAATCTTTTAAAAAAACAATAAAATTAATTTTTTTTTTAAATGATAATTTCAGATAAATATTTGTATGTTTGAACCGACCTGGAATCAGTCGGAAACCAAACCGTAAATCGATCAAATACTCATTTGATATTTTTTCTAAATAACCGATTTACCCATAACCAAACGTTTTCTACCCGACACCGATCTGAATACCCAAAATCCCGGCCCTAAGTAATCGTGTTGACACAACACGCAAAGAAATGAAACTTTAGGGTTTGCTTATCTTTATCGTTCTACAGTGATTCTTGATCTTCGTCTATTTCTCTGAAACGGTCCAAGTTATGATTTATTAGTGTTTAATCCTATTAATTCAATCAACCACGATGAAGTTGTGAATGCGTGGTGTCGAATCTGATTTGGTTCCGTTCGCCATGATGAAGTTCCTGAGAGTGATGATGAGGAAGAGAAAGGCTGCAAGAAGAAACCACCAGAGGTAACTCAAATCAGACGCGTTGATGGAAGGTTGTATAAAAAACAGACATTCTTAAACGGGGTTGCTTTCAAAGATTATGTTATTGACTATGCTCTTAGGACAGGCCGCAATATCCAGCAGTACAGGTACGATAAGGATAAAATAGGCTTTAAATGTGTGGGTTCTAATGAAGGTGGAGGCTGTGAATGGAAAATATATGCTTCAGTTCTGCCAAGTGACAATGTGTGGAAAGTGAGAGTGTTTGTTGAGAATCATTCTTGTCTGCCTAACAGAGAATGTTCGATGCTGAAGGTTCCACAAATAGCTAGATTGTTTGTTGATAAAATCAGAGAAGAACCGGAGTATTACATGCCAATGAAGCTTGAAGAACTGATTCAAGAGAAATGGGGGATCACGGTTTCAAGGCCTCAGTGCCAAGCTGCTAGAAATAAGGTGATGAAGTGGCTTGAGTTTGAGTATGATCATCAGTTTGCTCGTCTTCGAGATTATGCGGCTGAGATAATTGAATCAAATACAGGCACAACCGTGGTGATTGACACTTTGAAAAATACGGATGGAAAGGATGAGTTCAACAGGTTCTACGTTTGCTTTGATAACATAAGAAGAACATGGAAGGAGACATGTAGACCTTTGCTTGGAGTTGATGGATGCTTTATTAAACACAAGATCAAAGGACAAGTGTTGGTGGCATTAGGAAGAGACGCAGATAATGCCATATATCCAGTGTCATGGGGTGTAGTTCAAGTTGAAAACACACCGAATTGGTTATGGTTTATGAGAATGGTAAAAGAAGACTTAGGACTTGATGATGGCGATGGGTTTGTACTCGTGTATGATTGCCAAAAGGTAAGTGTCTATAATTTGTTGTATTTAAATGAAACTAATTGAATCAGTTTGTAAATGTTTAACAAGGTTGATTTTTGGTCTTTTGGTACAGGGTTTGATTAGTGTTGTTAAGAAGGAATTGCCTAAAATAGAACATAGGATGTGTGTGAGACACATCTATGGAAATCTAAATAAAAAACATGGAAGTAAAAGCGACATGAAGCCTTATATATGGAGCTTAGCATGGAGTTACAACGAAGCAGAATATAATGAAAGGCTAGATAGGATTTTTAATTACGATGTTGGTGTATATGATGATGTTATGAAGTCAAATCCAAAGTCATGGTGTAGAGCATTCTACAGGTTGGGGTCGTATTGTGAGGATGTGGAAAACAATTCCACCAAGTCTTTCAATAACATCATTACAAAGGCAAGAGAACTGCCATTTGTCCCTATGTTAGAGACAATAAGAAGACTTGCCATGGCTCGGATTGCAAAACGATCGGCAATCTCTCATGGTCACAAAGGTATAAAGTTCCTTTTTCTAGTGTTTTATGTTTCACTCTCATATCTTTAAGTGTTTAATGTTTGTGTTTTCAGGGATTTGTACACCATATGTGATGGAGTTTCTTGAAGCAGAAAAGAAGAAAGCTACTGAATGCAAAGTTACAAGAAGCACCAATGGAATGTATGAAGCAAAGTTGAGTGGATGTACTTACCGTGTCAGCTTGGATAAATGGACTTGCACGTGTATGAAGTTTGAGATTTGTGATATTCCATGTGAGCATGCATATGGAGTCATTCTTCATAAGAAGCTTGCAGCTGAGGACTTCGTATGTAGGTGGTTCAGAACAGCTATGTGGAGAAGAAACTATGTAGATGGCCTTTTTCCAGTGAGAGGTACTCCACTTTGGCCAACAACGGATGCTCCAGACGTCCATATTCCACCTGATCCAGACCAACCGGGGAGGAAAAAGTTGACTAAAGCTGACAAAAAAAGGAAAAAAGGTGTTAATGAGTCTCCAAGCAAGAAGCAACCAAAGAATAAGAAGAGGATTATGCACTGTGGAATATGTGGCCAACCTGATCACGACTCAAGAGGTCATTCTAAAAATCAGGGTTGTTATGTTTTTGATTCACCATTGCCAAGCTAAGACACGGTTTCACTAATTTCAGTTTTTTTTTTGTTTCTTTTTGGAAGGCTTCTCAAGGGCCTTCTATTGTCGCTTCTCCAGCTGCTTCTTAAGGTCTTTCCCAAGCTGCTTCTCCTTTTTCTCAATCTGGTTGTCATGTCATCCATGGATATGAGGATATGTGTTGATATTCATAGGTGGTCTCGGTTTTGTTGTTTGTTTCTCAGCTTTTGTGGTTTTTAGTGTCTCGGATTTTGTGGTTTTTGGTGTCTCAAGATCTTTTGTCGGCTTTAGGTGTGGTGGGTTCTGTTTAACATTATATTTTGTTCAGACCGATGTGGCTTTGGGAATGTTGGTATCTATTTAACATTATCTTGCTTGTGTGTTTTATGAGATGTTTTATTAGTCTTCTTGTTATCTTTCTCAATGCATATGACCACAAAACTCTAATGCAAACACATTTTTCAAATGCAAACACATTGTTTCATAATTTTTAAAGATCATTGTCTTACATAACATACAAATGCAAACACATTGTTCAAAGACAACAACAAAACTAAACAGGAATTCAACTAACAAACATGAACACATTCTTCATCATGCTTCACCATTTCTTCTCACATAGTAGCACCATTGACACAACAACAATCGCACATCCTATGACCAAGAAAACCATCATCTTCTTCATCTTTGTTTTCTCTTGAGCCAACACCTCCTCAACCTTAGCAACTACTCCGTCTCAGCCTTCATTTGTAGATTCTCAAGGACCAATCTCTCTCTTGCAATCTCTTTCACCTCTTTGCATTTTTGCATTGCAGTGATTCTAACTCCTCCAATATTGCCTCATCAATCCATTTGAATCTATGCTCATCATTCTCTAGCTAAACATATGATTACAAATACATACACATACACAACAAAGCATTACTCAATCATCATTCTCTAGCTAAAAATGTAACTACTTTGTGAAATGAGAGTAATCATGAATAACAACAAACCTTCTTCGTTGCAGCGTACACACATCGAAAGTATCTTCTATAAGGATTGTGATTCGATTTTGACATCAAGGGAACAACCGATTCACCACACCAACAATTCTTCGGGACACTTACAAATCCCCTACCTCTCCGACACCCATTTGATGATCCACAAGAAGCTCCAGACATCACTTCTTACTCTCACTTTCGGAAAATTCGGGAGAAGAGAATCGAAGTTGATTTTTTGATTTTAGGGTTCGTGTTCATAAGGGGAAATCGATTTGAGAATTTTAAAGAGAGTGGGTCAATGGGTCAGGTCAATCATGGGTAAATGTTTAGTTTCAAACCGATTTCGGTTTTATTTCTGGGACTTTTGGTTTGGTTTTGCGAATATACCAAACTTCCGTGTTAACCAATATTCAATTGAGTTACATGGGGAAATAGGTTTCGAAGTTTTAATTCAGGGATATCTGAGATGAGGTCATAGTTTGGGAGACATTTGGTGCTATATGATACTTCTCGTGGGGGAAATAGCTCGTCTTTCCGAAATATTTTTTAAGAACTTTAGTAAAAAAAAAAAAAATTCAAAATTTGGGGTCAACCCCTAATGTTTTCCTGTCCTATGACCATATCCGGCCATGAGGAGGCAAACCTTAAGTAGCTACAGCTTTAGTATGCAAGAGATGAGGAACTAAAATACACACTCTATGTGTGATTAACATATTGTAGTCAAGATTTCTCTTTCTTACACCAAAAAAAAAGGTTAGTGAATGGGTGTAATATTAATAGTTCACTAGATTTTGACCCGTCCTTTCTAAGGACGGGTATATTTTTTGTTTGAATTTTTTTGAAAAATTAAAAAAAATTATGTTTAAGTTTTTTTTTGTAATCATATTTGTATTTAATACTCCCTCCGTTTCAAATTAGTTGTCATTCTGGAGTAGAATTTTTGTTTCAAAATAAGTGTCGTTTTCGATTTTCAATGCAAAATTTATTGGTAATATTTTCTATTATATTTTTCTTTTGGTTGATATATGGTTAGGTGTATTGATAATAGTATTTTTATTTTGAAAATGTGTAAAATTAAATGTTTTTCTTAATCTATGTGCATAAACCTAGAACGACAACTAATATGAAATAGAGGGAGTATTAATTTAATTTGATATAATTGTCCATTAAATAAATGAAATACATAGTTAGATATAACATTTATTTATAGGTTATTTTCTTGTTTTATTAGAATAAATGAGTCATCTCATTAGGGTCCACGTTCATTCACAACGGATAGTTCTATTTTTATTTATATACTAGTTGGTTGCCCGCAAATTCGTGGATATAAATATTGTATGAAAATATATATTATGTATACAATGCCATAAATTTTGAACAATAATTAGAAACATTAAAAATATAATTTTTAATTTTAAATAGTTTAAAAATCTAAAATCTTATTATTATTTTTAATAGCATCAAATTTTAGTAATAAATCAATAATATTAATTTAAGTCTCTAATAATATTTATTTTATATGATTTTGATCAAATGATTAATAAACTCATGATCAGTGAACCAAATAGTCTATTTTAAATCACTTTATAATCATCATATTTTCTTATGTATCACCTCATTTAATATTTTCAGTTGTAACGTTTCCATAAATTAGAGTAAAATAACTAATAAATATTTAATAATAATAATGTTGGTGGAATTATATATGTAATTTATCACATTAACTTATATAACATATATTATGCATTTTTGTCTTCTGCTTATTTCTCTTTTCATTTTTTATTTTATTTTTATCACATTATAATCATCGTATTATTTTATATATCACCTCATTTAACTTTGATGCAAATTAAATTTTAGTCGCAAAGTTTTCGAAAATTTGATGTAAAAATAACTGGTCAATATTTATTAATTACAAATTCTTTTAAAATAATCATAAATTTATATTGATATGTAATTGTCACATTACTTTTAGTTTTCTATAATTAAAAATATATATATATATATAACATTTTCTATTGCTAATTTATCTTTGTTCAGCATATTTTTCGTATAAATGATTTATATGCAATGATTTTAGAAGTGTATTATTTTTAAACTTTATAAATGATTTAAAAGAACTTATGAATTTTATGAGACATTAATTGTTATCATATACTTATATATGAATATAACTGTATAAATGTAAAATATAAAATTATTATGATTATTTGTATATAAACCTACATATACTTATATATGAATATAACCTACATATACTTATAAAATTTGTTTTGGATCATAATTGTAAATCATATACATATACTTATATGGATTATAGGGAGTATATTTTTAAATCATATACTTATATGGATTATAATTGTGTATTATGGTCAATTTACCATACTTTATATATTGTATGAGTATATACAAAATTAATGGTTATAAACATGAAGGATGACCAAAAAAAATTTGGTGCATTTATAAATAGACTAATACATATATGAAAATTAATATATATATATATAGCAAGAAAAAAGAAAAAAAAAACATAACAAGAATTAGTTAAGCCGTGTTAGAAATCTAATTATTTTGAAGATGAATTTCTCAACAATTTTGATTTTATTCACCTTCACCGTTCTCATGGTGGTGTCTTCCATTTATTGCCAAAAATAGATCTCGTCCCCGGTATTTATACACATTGAAGGAAAGTGTACACGGATTATGGTTAAAAATGTGATCGTTTTGCACTCTTTAATTTTTCGTCCCTGTTATTCTATAGATATATAAAAACTACCAAACCAACATAATACATATACAATTAAAAGACTTATTTGTTAAAATTAAAATATCACATTTTTGAAAATTATGGTTATGCATTATAACACGGATTAAGATTTATTATAATTATAAAATATATTTTAAATTAATGTTGAAATTTACTTTATGTATTGCTAAATGCGCTTAATATATTTTACATTATTAGTTAGCAAGTCTTAATCGAGTTTGTTTATACAAATGAGAAAAAATACATTATTAAAATAACACTTTAAATTATGTTATCAAAAAACAAACATAAAACTAAAAAATGACACAATGAATAATTTTTTTTCCTATCTAATTTTTGAATATTTGGATTTAAAACTAGCATAATAAAGATCATTATTCTCCTCAAAACCCAAAATTATTTCACTTAAAAATTATATTAATAACCCATTTACATAAATTTAAATATAACTTTTATATGATTCAAAATCCAAAAATATGAACAAAACTGGTTTTATAAATGGATTCTTCAAAACTGTTGCTTACATTCATGCTCGTGGTATGTCTATTTTATTTGACGATTGTTACATTAGTCACATATTTGAGTTGTACGGTTTTGATGTGTTTTAGTTGTTAATTATTTGTTTTATGACTGAATACAATTCCATCAATTATTTTTTCTCCCATCTTTTCTTTGGTGATTTCTTTGATGGACAAGAAATCCTAAAACTCCCGTAATCCCTCTTTTGATAATCACTACACTATTATATTATGTGTTTTAAAAAGACTCTTGTCTTACATGAAAAAAGAATGATACACGAGTGTCCTTTTATATTAATCTAAGATATGTATTTTAACCAACACAACACTTCATTATTATAACCGTACATTACACCACACCATATAATCAGGTGTATTAAATCTGATATGGTAATATATTTCTTTATTATTACATCTTACATATATCTATATGATAAAAAAAATTAAGGACTTTATAAATATAAGGTAAAGTAGGAGGGTTATCAATACACCTAGATTTTAATTCATTACTCGAAACCGATTCATCACAATATCTTCTTTTATATTAGAATCTAAAACATTAATATGAACTTGAACTTTATATTATACCAACAGACACATAAGTCACATAGAATATAAAATATTCTAATATTGGTCTCTTAAATTACTTTGCATGATTATAGGAATAGGAATAAATGTGAGAATTGTGCCTCCGACTTGTTATGAAGGATGTAACGCAACGTTTCATAATCCAGAATGTAACAAAAAATTTATAGGATTGGCTTATAAAGATGGTAGTCGCTTTGACCCTGAAGGTCCGTCTAAAGGTCGACCTTATTATCGTTGTTGTTGCAACCCTATAATTCTTTCACCTCCTTCTCTTTGATCAATATATTTGTCCTTCTGCTTTACAATATCTAATATCTATGATTAATGAAAAAATAATTTTCTTTCTACAATTTCATATAAATGTCTAACCTTAATAGTGTTCTTATTGCATTTTTCCTTTTCTTAAAACAATTTCTTATTACAAAATAATCATACGAACTAATCGTTATTGTTATTTAACAAAACAAACACTTATCAATATATATATATATATATATATATATATTGATTGATATATTGAGATAAATTCTTTTCTTATAGTAGGATATGTAGATATGTTATATATTCACCAATGATGTATAGGAAAACCATTTCTGGCATATATTGGCAGTCCTCAGTCTCCTTACAAACGATTTAAAAAATTATTTATCAGTAATGTACATGAAATTATCATCGGTAGTGTGTTAGAGCATCAACCAATGGTGTGTATCTGATACATGTTTTCATCAATAAAATATTAAGAAAAAAGGAGAAAATAAAACCGAAGAGAAAAGAGGAGAAAAAACTATGGTACTAGAGCTGCTTAACAAAAGATAAGAGTTTGTTTTTCCATGTGTTATATGTTTAGCGGTGCTATTCTTCGAAAAAATAAAATTTAATTAATTTTGAGAACACGAACTATTTTTAATGCTCTTAGAAAACAAAACTAATACCAACACTGGATATGCAGCAGAAGATGAGATTTTTTTAGGGGCAAATATTTCCAGAGATGTTAAAATCACATTTTTTTACTAAAAAGCACACAAAAAAATTATCAAAAGAGGTTTTATTAAAAGTAGTAAAATTTCTTTATACTTTTACTCGATAAATATATAAAGATAAGTAAATAATTAAATAAAGAATTAAAAATAAATAAAATATATTTTTTAATTTTTTTTTTCAATTCAAAACTTTTATTTTGGTTTTCTTATTTTTGTGAATTTGTTTTTGAAATCCCAAATTTTTTGAAACTATTTCTAAATTTATTATTTGAAATTTGAAATATTAATTATTATTATTATTATTATTATTTTAAATTCTAAATTCCACTCCTGAATTTTACCTTTCAAATCAAAATCACATGTATAGATTATTTAATCATAAAGATATAAATATGTTTTACCTCTTTAGTGAAACTTATTTGTTATTTTGATCATTGTATACTATATTTGTGATTTAAAAAAAATAGTGCTATTTAAATAATATTTCGTCATACGGTAAATAAATGATGTCAGTCATTTTTTTGCAGCGCAAACACGTCAAGTTATATAAATATCTTATGTATAAATATAATTATTTTAAAATACAAACAATGTAAATTTGAGATTTTATCGGTTGTATGAATAACATGTGTTAATATTGGTGGAGTCATGACATTGTTTTCTGTAAATCTAGTACTCAGATTGTAGAGAAACTTTCTTATTGGTAAAAGTTACATCTTACATCATATTTATACAAGAAATTTGGTAATTTATTATGAAATTATTTGGAGTATATCCTAAACAAATATGTAAATATCATAAGTAGATTGAAAATTATTCTAATTTCCTAACGCTGTCCTCTTAAGTTTGAATGTGGAGAACCGTAACATCCAATTAAGATAATAACACAGTATTAGACTGTGGTTCTCCAAAATCTTTAGTAAGAATATCAGCTAGCTGATTTTTAGTCTGAAGCTGGCAAGCGCTAATCAAACTTGCAACAATCACCGCATCATGCACATTATGACAATCTCTTTCAATTGTCTTGCTTTTCATGAAAACAGGAATAATTTTAAAACAGGAAGACCTAAATCATTCACCAATTGAATGAGCTACTTAATCTCTCTCTCTTAGCAGTTTTCATGGCCCTTCCCCCTCGCAGCAGCTTTCATGGCCCTTCCGCCTTGCAGATGAATGTGAGATGGTATCCTACATCTTTTTCCAAAAAATGGAAAAACTACCAACGATTACAACATATGAGTTGGAAGAACGACGTGAAAACAGACAACCGCATTAAAAGAAACTAGGGGTGGGCAAAAAAATCAAACCGAACCGAGTCAAACCGAACTGAAATCGATCTAACCCGAACCAAAGTCTATTATCAAATAGTTTGGTTTAAGATTTTTCCAACACAAACAAACCGAACCGAAACTGATCCGAACCGAACTGAGTTTAATTGAACTAATAAACCAATATGTTTTTGTTATTATTTAAATTAAACATACTAACAATATACTATATACTAAAATCTAAGACTAAAATCAATATTAAGTTTATTAACAATTTTTTTTTTAATTTTCTATTTATTTTAGTTAGCTTGGTTTGATTTTGTTCTTATAAACGTTTTGTGGGTTTTTTAGGTTTTTATTTCAGTTTTATATTAGATTTAATTTAGATAATTTTTTTAAGAGGCATTATTAATGATTTTTTTTTAATTTTCTATTTAAATGAAAAGATATGACTTTTGAATTTTTTTTTGAGAATCTATAAATACCTTATGTACATGTTTTTGTCAAAGTAATAATTTTCACTAATCTAATTTAATAAAATAGTGAAGAAAAAAAATTCTATGCAATTATCCGGTTACAAATTTTTAGAAGATGTTTAAATGAAACGTTGTCAACAAAAAGTAGTAGGAAGAGTTGTTAGTGTTTGGCTAGCCAAAAACCCTAAACAAAATAATGAAGTTATTAGTCTTAGTTTTATTTTACTAGATGAAAATGTTTGGTTTCCATACTTATTACACAGATTTGTTTCATCATTTTTATTGTTGTATAACACTGACATATTTGATTAATTTAAGTTTTTCTATTTTTTTCTTGTTACAGAATGAAACAATTGTTGGATCTGTTAATAATAAATATAACCAACAATTTGAAGAGTATTTTGTTGAGGGGAATATTTTATTAATCACTGATTTTGAAGTTTGGAAATCTACTTAAAACTATAAAATTTCTAGTCATCGTTTTCAATTAAGAATTAATGATCAATCAACAGTTGAGATTATTAATGACTCTCAAATTTCAATTGAATTTGAAAAATTTCAGTCTTAATTATGACCAATTTTGGTTGTTAGCCAATTCTAATAAGGAATTTAATGGTTTTTTTAATGCAAATAATAATATAAACATATACAATATTTATGTTCAGTTTTAATTTTAAGACATATATTTGTTTTATTGTATTTCAGATGTAATTGGTGTTATAGAAGAAGGAGGACTGTTGAATTTAGAAAACATTGATATAAATTCGAAAACAGTTGTAGATATAATAATAGAATGGTGAGCATGGTCTTTTTTGTAAATAATATCCAATACATTTTACATAATCCAAAATTAATACATTTAGTTATTAAAACCACAGTGGGAGTAAAGGTTGTGAATTCTAATTAAGTATAAAGGTTGTGTTTTTAAAAAGTTGTCAATGTATATATATGTCTTTCCAATATGCAACTCTAAAAAATATTAATTCTAAGAGTTTTGTCTTTTCATGAAAATAATATATTATTAACTCTAATAGTTGTATCTTATCATCAAAATGATATATTATTTTTTAAATATTGTTAAAGAAAAATTAGAATAATAAAATAGCTAAGGTTTCTTTGTTTTAAAAATGATAGTGCATATTCAAAATACATTGTAAAGGTATTATTATTTTAAAAATAACTATATTTATATTCAAAAGTTGTGGCTATTCAAAATAACTATATTTTAATTAAAAATATGTGACCTTTAAATTTAAAATAAGTGATTGTTCATATAGATCTTTGAAAATCTATAAATAGTATATATCCATGTCATTGTCAAAGTAAAATTTTCACTAATCTATTTAGAATAAAATGGTGAAGAAAAATGATTTGTTGGTTAGTAGGATACAATTTTTTTAAAAAAATATTCAAATGAAACGTTGTCAACAAAAAATAGTTGGACTTTCTCATATAATTAAGGTTTATAGTAAATTTTTGTATATTGATCTAATAGCAAAAATGTTAATATATTGATCTAAGAAGTGTGTTTAAAAGATGCCTACTAAGAGTTGCAAATTAAAAGGGTGGTTACCAATTTAACTTCTCTTTTGTAACTTCCATTTAGTTATTAGATCTTTTTTTATTGAATATGTTATTTGTCAAAAAAAAACTAAACTGTTACAAGTTAGTTAATATTTTATTTTAATCTACTAAATACATTTCTATAATCCTTTTCTTCATATATTGTATGAAAATAATGACAACATCTTAATATTATAATCAATGTTTTATGTTTTAAGATAATGTGCTTCTTTTGAATTTCTTTTCTAAATAGTGGGTTACATATTACTACTTTATAAACTAACAATTTAACAAATCTAACACATATATCTTACAAAGTTATATTAAATTTTCAAGAAATAATTACTAGGATAAACCATTGCAACTATTGATAATGATAGATTTTGATGATGGACTATTGCAACTTTGGGTATTAACCATTATAATTTTTGATTAACCTTTCAAATATGTACAATAATGTGTTTTCATCTTAAATATTGCATTAGTTTTTAAGAGATTGTTAAAATGTATAAAACAATGTCTTTTAATAAAGAGGTGTATTTTTATGTTAAAACTAGAAAAAGTAAGAGATTATAAAAATGGTATAAGAATTAGTATTTTATCATAAAGATGTATAGGTTTTTTAAAGTCCTTTTATATAAAGATATGTTTTTTTAACAAGAATGAAACTCTATTAATAACAATGTGTAAGATACGAATAATAAAGAAGAAAAGAAAAGTGTGTGCGATATGGTAAGAAGAATATGTTAGCATATAAAAGTTCTTTAAATTGTCATGCAATTGTGTTTTGGATAACATATGTTTTACATGGTTTTAAACAAATCATATATATCTAACTTATCATTATAAGTTATCTTATTAATTTAGTAAATTTTTATATTATAATGTGTTTGCTAAACTATTTTTAAATATTCAGTTGTATTTGAGTTTTAATTTTTTTTTTAACTAAACGGATAATAAGAGATATATGTTATTTGGTATGGACATATTTATAATATTTTTACAACCAAATCTATACAATATATATATATATATATATGTGTGTGTGTTTTAGTATTATCAGTAAAGAAATATAATTGCATGCAAGATATATATTTTGTAATATATATATTTGCTTAAATGAAATTTTAAAATGGTTTTTAAATTTTTTTTAAGAAAATAAAATGTATTAATTTGTTTTATAAAATGAGTTTTGTGCGATATCGCACGGGTTCCATACCTAGTATAAGATAGATGGACCAATTCACTTATTACCAATTAATTTTAGGTGGGAAGCACATCTAGTTTAACAGATTTTAAATAGTTTGAGTTAGATTTTTATTGAATATAATCAGAAAGAGTGCAATGATCTTCATACCAAAAAAAGAAGAAAGAATGCAATGATCTTAAAAGAAATGTGTTTTAGGGCTCTAGATATATTGTTACAGAAAAATTTCTAAAGATTTTTAAAGTGAAATTGGGACTTGCTATATATCTTAGTCGTTTTAAAACAAGAGTTTTCTTGGGTTCACCAACCAATAAGATTTAGTTATTTCAGATTTAATATCTTTTATAAAAAGAAATAAAATAATAAGAATGTATCTATTTATATTATGATTTTAAAAGAAATAAAAATAGATATTATTCACACAAAAAAAAAGATTTTTTTAAGAGAAATTCCCTTAGATAGCCCCTTTTAGTTTGTTCTTCACAAAAATAGTTTTTAAGGAAGAAAATGACCAAAATAGTTTTTTTAGAAGCTAATTTTTTTTATTAATATGCATTTATATCCCTAGGGTTAACTAATTTAGACTTTAGGGTTTAGAGTAAAGGGATGGGTTTGGGGATAGGGTTTCAAATTTTTCAAAAAAAAAATTAAAAAAATTGAAAATTTCAAAAAAAAAAAAATGCTATTTTGGTCATTTTATTTTTATAGGGCTATTTTTGTGACAAAAACTTAAAATGGCTATTTAAGAGAATTGCCATTTTTTAATATTGTTAACATTGTGAGCAAAACACTAAATCTTAAACCATAAACTCTAAATTTTTGGGTAAACTCTTATACCTTAAATGATAAACATTACAAACTAAATCTTAAATACTCTAAATCATAAACACTAAACCATAAACTCTTGAGTAAACCCCGAATCCTTGAAGTTTAAGATTTACCCAATGGTTCAGCGTTTAGGATTTAGGTTAAAAAAAAATAAAAAATTTGGTAACTATTACTGGATTATCCAGACATAACAGATGAGATAGATAGCCATGTGATCATTTCCCACCTTCTAATTACCACGTGTACGTTTTTGACATGTGTTTAAAGAAAAAAAGTTTTCATATTGCAATTACGAGTGAGAGTGGACCGGATCTAATGAAACCGAAAGCCAACCCAAAACCGAGAAATTAAAGTAAACCGAATCGGTAATCCAATCCCATAATCAGAACGGTCCAAAAGGATTGAGCCCATAGAGGAAGAGAGAGCGCTTAAAACAGTAAAAAGACCGTTTTGACCTCCTCGTCTCTCGCAGATTCTTTTCTCCTTCCTCTTCTCCTCCGATTCTGGGAAGTAATCTTATATGCCCTAGGCAGAGTTTTTTTATTCTTATTACCCTATCATTTTTCTAACTACCTCACCTTTTCCACATTCTTTTTTTTTTTTTTTTTGTCAACTTTTGTATTATAAGCCCAAAGGCTAATTTTTATACAAATGGATATCATAAGTTTAATCCCTTACATTTATCAACCCAAATAAACCCAATTTCTTGAAGATAAGGATGACCACCCCAACAGCCATCTATTCTCCACGTGTCTGCAAATAAACTTGAGTTGATGTTAACGTGTTGATCAAAGGGAACGGTAGTTTCTTCGCCGGAAAAGCCTTAGGCTTGAACTTCTATCAGTCGAATTGCTTCCAGAATTAGAAAACCAACCATAAACTTGAATCCATTTGTATGCTCAGCCTCTCAGATCGCCTTAGTCCCCATTAGTTTCTCACCTTCTTCACTTGTTATGAATGTACCAAGAAGCTTTTTTGATCTAGAAACAGTTTTTGTCAAAACGTTTGTTTATACAACAAACTTTGACTCTTCTGAAACTGGTCTGAATCATAAAAGCCAAATTTGCAAAACTCTTAACTTCAATTCTTTAGAAAACTTTGCCAAATACCATAGAAAGCAAAGATTGACTTCTTCAGAATAAGAAGATCGAGGATGACAGGATGAAAAAAAAAGAAATTTATGGGAACGATCAGGAAATATATCAGAAACTCTGATTAAAAAGAGAGAGGTGGAGCTTTACTCAATCGGAATTCAATCGGATGTTTATTATACTCAGTCCCAAACAAAGAAAAGGAAAACCATATGAAGATCTGCTTTGATTTGAGACTGAAATCACTACAAAATCGCCAAAGCGAAAACAAATTCCGCAACGGAAACAAAATCGATCAAAAGATCGAACTATATACTACAACAAAAAAGATAAGATCAACTTTCCCTCTAAAAGATTTTAGTTTGATAAGAGGGAAGAAGTTGAGAGGATTTTCTCTCTCTAAAGAGAAGAGAGAGAAATCCATACTCGCATTCCACCTTTTCCACATTCTTTCTATTTCCTTTCTTATCCTTCTTTTTCATTATTTCTTTTTTTATTTTTAGATATTACGAGACCAACTATTATTTTTCTTTTTCCTTTATTTTTTTGATTGAATCACATACTATTTTATGTACCTACCTGATTATTTTTTAGATATTTTTTTTAATTTTTCTGGGTGGATCCCAAATTTTGTTTTCCAAATCCTTTTTATTTTTTAATTTTCTTTTAAATGATTAATATACCTAAACATTTACGGAAAAATAAAAAAATTATGTTTATCGTGAAATAGTATTTTCATAAACAATTACATAACAAAATAAATTATTAAAACAATATTTTAATCAATAATTAATTTTCAAAATAAATTTAATAAAATATTTATATATAAGAAATCAAATTTAAAATAAGATATTTCATATTTAAATCAACAATTAATTTAAATATATATTTATAAATTATTCAATAATATTTCAAAAATACAAATTTAATAAAATATGTATTTAAATAATATTTTAATCAACAATTGATTTTAAAATTAAATTTAATAAACTATTTAAATAAATTTGTTTTACATAAATAATATTTCAAAACTATAAATTTAATAAAACATATATTTCAGTAGTATTTTAATCAAAATTAATTTCAGATTTCCTTAATTTAAGTTTTATATATTTTATATGGACGTCAAATTGAAAATAATATATTTCATATTTTTATTATTTATATTTGTAATTAAATTATCAATTTATATAAATTATAAATAATATTCTCTTTATTTTATAATAAGTAATTTTGACATTTTTTCTTGTTATTATTATGTAAAGAGTATCATTTAAGATTATATCTATTAAGAGCATGAATGCATTCAGATCATCCCATCATCTTTAATATTTATGAAAAACATCAAAATTATATTCTTCTTGAAACAAAAGGAGACAAATTATTTTATATAAATTTAAAGATTTGATATTATATTTTTATTTATATAAATGTGTATGTGGACTACTAGCACTACTGGAACTATTTTGTATTACCTTGTATTACCTTGGACTACTATGTATTATACATATTTCTAAGAACTTTATATTTTTGGCTTTTTATATATTTTCAGCAGATATAACTTATATATTTTGAATTATATGTCCATATATGTGTTTATATATCAAATAAGTCATGAAATCTTTAATATTTCTTAAGTTGATAGAAAAATTATCACTTCCACACAAACTTTCTTATACTTTCATATCTAATGTCTTAATAGTGATGTCATAATAAGATGAATCACACAAATTACATATTTCCTAAACAAAATTTCTACAAAAGTGTTATATACCATATAAAACTGTCTAAATGCATAAGTTCTACTAGAAATATTTTATTTTTCAAGTGATATTACTAATAAATGTTGAAATTAGCAAAAGTATTACTATGAACAAGATAATATTACTACTACCTTTAGTACTACTAAATGTAAATATAATAATAGTGGTTTTTGAATATATGGCATGTAGACATTTTAAATGAGTAAATTTTAAATTATATTTTAATAACATGTGTTAAATATGTTATACATGTTTTAGACATGTTTGATTTTTTTATTTTATTTTAGTAATACCTAGTAAAACTAGTAGTTCAAACTTTCTTGCCCTTAGTGTTTTATTTTTACTTTTACTTCACTTAGTTGTAAATATAATACTAGTTTATGGTATACATGTTTTATTTGTATGATTTAATAATTTTGAAAAAGATATAAATAGATGTTAAATGCAAAGAGATTTTTAATAAATTTAGTAGTCCAATAGTAATACTTAATAAATTTAATATTTTTCTGATCTTATTTTACTTCACTTAATTGTAAATATAATACTAGTTTATGGTATACATGTTTTACACTAGTTAAAAAATTTAATACGTTTTGAAGTTTTTTGTCGTCTTAGTAATACATAATAAACCTAGTAGTTCAAACATATTTTTTTTTGTTGAAACTTTTAACATGTATTATACTAGTTTTTTTATCTTCTTACTACCTATCAAACCTAGTAGCTCAAATTTTTGGTTTTAACACACAGTAATACCTAGCATTTTAGTAGTCCAAACCTGCAAGGGAAGGTTTTACAAATCTCCACATTGTTAACAATTCTTGATATGAAAGAGTCAAAAGGGACATTCTCTCTTTTTTCAGCAACATAAAAAGAGAGCATTATCTCATATTAATTTTTTTTTGGTACATAGTAATACCTACTATTCAATTAGTACAAACTTGTTTCAATCTCGTAAAACATAATAAAACCTAAATATTAAAATTTTAGGCATTCCAAATACAAATAAAAAAATACAAGAAAAGATATGAGCAAGATGCATCATGACTCGATTGTTTAGAATTGCATAGCGCATTCCTTTTGTCTGAATCACCATTTGAGCAAGTTTGAAAGGTTAATATACAACTTCTATCTGCACGAAAGATCATCACGTGAAAGGAACTTACCCAAGACACATTCACTAATTGCTAAGACAGAGTAGGTGCTGCCTCCAGGGCAATTCAGTACATCTAAAACAGAGCAAACTTGTTAGTAAATATGAGACTTTACTTACTTAGAAAGAGCATCACGTGAAAGAAACACAATACATTGTGTGACATTAGAACTAAGAACTTTGACAATCAATATAGCTTAAGAGAACAAAGACATTTAGATACACAGCCTCTGATTCACCATATCCTTCTTGTTGCATGACTCAAAAAATAAGTAGGACATCCTAAACACACCAGGGAACATGTGAACAAACCTTGTGAGTTGTAAACTCTCGAGAGCCGGACAAGAACCCATCAAATTCTTCGGTCCAGGACAAGGATCCATCTTTCTACAAGACGAGATTCTCAGCTATCCAACCATTATCCACTGGCCACACACTGAATCTCTCATTTACATGTAAAGGAACAACAAATCTCTCCACTCTTCCTCCAAATCGAACCATACAATTTACCATTTAGTTTCAAAGGTCGACCAAGTTTCAACCCAATTCAACCCGAACCAATCCCTAGACAAACCAACACCAACCTGTCGCTAACCATACCAAAATCCATAATGAAATTGAAAAGGATAATTAGATTTCGTACTTGGAGCGAGGTGGCTGGACTGTTACCAGGTCGGATATTAAGGTTTCGTCCTGAGGTTTCTCGTTTAGATTAGGAAAATTGGTATACTTAGAGAGCTTGAGCTCTATAAGAATACTCCAACGGGAATGTGATCAAACAAGGAGAATACAATTCTCTGCTGAACAAATCAAGAAAGAATTCAAAATCATAAGAAAAAAGAAATGTGAAAAGGAAGAAGACGACCAAGCGACAGGAGAGATGAAAGAGAAAAATATATTTTTAAAATTAAATTGTATGAAAAGATCCATTTGAATCGGATCTGGGTGGATAATCCGTTAGTGTTGTGGTTGGGTTGGTAATTATGAAGATTCAGTAATGAGTTTATAGGACTTTGATGTGTTTTAGATTTAAAAGAAAATAAAAATAAAATGCTTTTTATAAGTGGGGCATAATAGAATTTTGATAGGAGGTTGTAGGGTACATTAGAATTTAGTCCTCCGATTCTCCGTACCCACCATGAACGAGAAAGCAAACGTCTCCAAGGAGCTTAATGCCAGCTCTAGAAAGGTCTCTCTCTCTCTCTCGAAATCGCAGATTGTTTTGGTTTTATCCGAGCCTTACGGATTTGTAGTCATATCTATTTTGTAATTATCGTCGCGAACGATCGATGATTGATCATTGGATTATGTAATTCGGCTAAATCCGTGTGTTTCTTCATTCTCCGTGGATTACATGTTGGTTGTTCGATTCCCAATCGTTTGAGCTAGGTTGTTCTTCATCAGTTGATCCATTTTCGATTTGTGTTTTATGTGAGAATATAACTGATCAAGGGGAGATAGAATCTCGTTAGTTCATATACATGTGGATGGTAGCCTTTGAGTTGAGTATCTAATGATGTAAACTTATCATGATGATTGTATAACTGCTGCTTTGAGAGCTCCGATTCGTTTTGGATTGTTCCTGGTCTATTGCTTGAATATTTAGTTTTTCTTTTTTTCTTTTTGCAGATTCTTGAAGGGCTTCTTAAACATGCAGAGAACAGAGAATGTGCTGACTGCAAAACATAGTATGCACATGTGAATTATCAGCACTATGGGATTCACCTTTTTATACATATATATATATATATATATATATATTTGGCTGGTGACTATATGCTATTTTATTTGCAGAGGTAGTAGTTTTTCCGGGTTAAGTATATAGGACAAAATTTGCGTGCAGCGATGGGAAACGAGAGAGCAAATAGTTACTGGGAAGCTGAGCTACCCCCAAACTATGATAGAGTTGGAATTGCGAATTTCATATGTGCCAAGTATGAAGAGAAGAGATGGGTTTCTAAAGGTGAAAAGGCTAGATCATCACCCCCCAAGAGTCGAGCAGGAACGGCGGAGATCTGTGGAGAGGACAGTGCCTGGATTCAAGCATGGCCACAGTAGTAATAGTCCTGTAAATTTGTTTCGGGAGAGGAAAATTGTCCAAGCACCTAGAACGAGAAATAGTATTG
>MU107870.1:11110-37623 GCA_012274485.2 Sinapis alba | reverse complement strand
AAGGAGGGTGCTAGTTTCCAGAGATGTAAAGTTCATAGAAGAGAAGGGATATTATGGAGAGAAGAAATGGGAAGACTTGGAAGACTTGTCTCAACCATCCGACAAGGCTACTAGCTTAAAGATAATCATGGAGGGGCTTGGCATAAAGATGTCCCAAGATCAGAGAAGGCAAGCCACAACTAATGAAGCTGAAGAACCTGAGGCTGGAGGTCAGGAAGATCAAACCAGGATGAATCACTATTTAAGAAGCTTGATTTGGAACCATTAATCACTGGAGAGTGTCCATGAAGTTGAATAAATCCCATAAGAGGTATGTTAAAGAAGTTATTCCACTTTGTAATCAGGATATCCATGTTTAGCCTGTTTGGACATATGGCAAGTTCTTCAAGCTTCTAATCAAACCATGATGAATCACTATGTAAAAAGCTTGATTTGGAACCATTAATAAGTGGAGAGTCTTTCATGAAGTTGGATAAATATCATAGGAGTAATGTTGAAGAAGTTATTCCACTTTCTAATCAAGATATTCATGTTTAGACTGTTTGGACATATGGCAAGTTCTTCAAGCTTCTAATCAAACCAGGATGAATCACTATGTAAGAAGCTTGATTTGGAACCATTAATCTGTGGAGAGTGTCCATGAAATTGAATAAATCCCATAGGAGGTATGTTAAAGAATTATTCCACTTTCTAATCAGAATATCCATGTTTAGCCTTTTTGGACATATTGAAAGTTCTTCAAGCTTCTAATCAAATAAGGATGAATCACTATGTAAGAAGCTTGATTCAAAACCATAAATCAGTGGAGAGTCTTTCATGAAGTTAGATAAATCTCATAGGAGTTATGTTGAAGAAGTTATTCCACTTTCTGATCAGGATATCCATGTTTAAACTGTTTGGGCATATGGTAAGTTCTTCAAGCTTCTAATCAAACCAGGAAGAATCACTATGTAAAAAGCTTGATTTGGAACAATTAATCAGCGAAGAGTCTTTCATGAAGTTGGATAAATCTCATAGGAGTTATGTTGAAGAAATTATTCCACTTTCTAATCATGATATCCATGTTTAGACTGTTTGGACATATGGCAAGTTCTTCAAGCTTCTAATCAAACCAGGATGAATCCCTATGTAAGAAGCTTGATTTGGAACCATTAATCAGTGGAGAGTGTCCATGAAGATGAATAAATCCCATAAGAGGTATGTTAAAGAAGTTATTCCACTTTCTAATCAGGATATCCATGTTTAGCCTGTTTGGACATATGGCAAGTTCTTCAAGGTTCTAATCAAACCAGGATGAATCACTATTTAAGAAGCTTGATTTGGAACCATTAATCAGTGGAGAGTGTTCATGAAGTTGAATAAATACTATAAGAGGTATGTTAAAGAAGTTATTCCACTTTGTAATCAGGATATCCATGTTTAGCATGTCTGGACATATGGCAAGTTCTTCAAGCTTCTAATCAGACCAGGATGAATCAGTATGTAAGAAGCTTGATTTGGAACCATTAATAAGTGTAGAGTCTTTCATGAAGTAGGATAAATCTCATACGAGTTATGTTGAACAAATTATTCAACTTTCTAATCAGTAAATTCATGTTTAGACTGTTTGGACATATGACAAGTTCTTCAAGCATCTAATCAAACCAGGATGAATCACTATGTAAGAAGCTTGAGTTGGAACCTTTAACCAGTGGAGAGTGTCCATGAAGTTGATTAAATCCCATAAGAGGTATGTTAAAGAAGTTATTCCACTTTGTAATCAAGATATCCATGTTTAGCCTATTTGGACATATGGCAAGTTCTTCAAGCTTCTAATCAAACCAGGATGAATCACTATGTAAGAAGCTTGATTTGGAACCATTAATAAGTGGAGAGTCTTTCATGAAGTTGGATAAATCTCATAGGAGTTATGTTTAAGAAGTTATTCCACTTCCTAATCAGGATATTCATGTTTAGACTGTTTGGACATATGGCGAGTTCTTCAAGCTTCTAATCAAACCAGGATGAATACCTATGTAAGAAGCTTTATTTGGAACCATTAATCAGTGGAGAGTGTCGATGAAGTTGAATAAATCCCATAAGAGGTATGTTAAAGAAGTTATTCCACTTTGTAATCAGGATATCCATGTTTAGCCTGTTTCGACATATGGCAAGTTCTTCAAGCTTCTAATCAAACCAGGATGAATCACTATGTAAGAAGCTTGATTTGGAACCATTAATCAGTGGAGAGTCTTTCATGAAGTTGGATAAATCTCATAGGAGTTATGTTGAAGAAGTTATTCCACTTTGTAATCAGGATATCTATGTTTAGACTGTTTGGACATATGGCAAGTTCTTCAAGCTTCTAATCAAACTAGGATGAATCACTATGTAAGAAGATTGATTTGGAACCATTAATTAGTAGAGAGTCAATCATGAAGTTGGATAAATCTCATATGAGTTATGTTGAAGAAGTTATTCCACTTTCTAATCAGGATATCCATGTTTAAACTGTTTGGACATATGGCAAGTTCTTCAATCTTCTAATCAAACCAGGATGAATCACTATGTAAGAAGCTTGATTAAGAACCATTAATCAGTGGAGAGTCTTTCATGAAGTTAGATAAATCTCATAGGAGGTATGTTAAAGAAGTTATTCCACTTTCTAATCAGGATATCCATGTTTAGCCTGTTTGGACATATGGCAAGTTCTTCAAGGTTCTAATCAAACCAGGATGAATCACTATTTAAGAAGCTTGATTTGGAACCATTAATCACTGGAGAGTGTCCATGAAGTTGAATAAATCCCATAAGAGGTATGTTAAAGAAGTTATTCCACTTTGTAATCAGGATATCCATGTTTAGCCTGTTTGGACATATGGCAAGTTCTTCAAGCTTTTAATCAAACCATGATGAATCACTATGTAAAAAGCTTGATTTGGAACCATTAATAAGTGGAGAGTGTTTCATGAAGTTGGATAAATCTCATAGGAGTAATGTTGAAGAAGTTATTCCACTTTCTAATCAGGATATTCATGTTTAGACTGTTTGGACATATGGCAAGTTCTTCAAGCTTGTAATCAAACCAGGATGAATCACTATGTAAGAAGCTTGATTTGGAACCATTAATCTGTGGAGAGTGTCCATGAAGTTGAATAAATCCCATAGGAGGTATGTTAAAGAATTATTCCACTTTCTAATCAGAATATCCATGTTTAGCCTTTTTGGACATATTGAAAGTTCTTCAAGCTTCTAATCAAACAAGGATGAATCACTATGTAAGAAGCTTGATTCAAAACCATAAATCAGTGGAGAGTCTTTCATGAAGTTGGATAAATCTCATAGGAGTTATGTTGAAGAAGTTATTCCACTTTGTAATCAGGATATCTATGTTTAGACTGTTTGGACATATGGTAAGTTCTTCAAGCTTCTAATCAAACTAGGATGAATCACTATGTAAGAAGATTGATTTGGAACCATTAATTAGTAGAGAGTCAATCATGAAGTTGGATAAATCTCATATGAGTTATGTTGAAGAAGTTAATCCACTTTCTAATCAGGATATCCATGTTTAAATTGTTTGGACATATGGCAAGTTCTTCAATCTTCTAATCAAACAAGGATGAATCACTATGTAAGAAGCTTGATTCAGAACCATTAATCAGTGGAGAGTCTTTCATGAAGTTAGATAAATCTCATAGGAGGTATGTTAAAGAAGTTATTCCACTTTCTAATCAGGATATCCATGTTTAGCCTGTTTGGACATATGGCAAATTCTTCAAAGTTCTAATCAAACCAGGATGAATCACTACTTAAGAAGCTTGATTTGGAACCATTAATCACTGGAGAGTGTCCATTAAGTTGAATAAATCCCATAAGAGATATGTTAAAGAAGTTATTCCACTTTGTAATCAGGATATCCATGTTTAGCCTGTTTGGACATATGGCAAGTTCTTCAAGCTTCTAATCAAACTAGGATGAATCACTATGTAAGAAGCTTGATTTGGAACCATTAATAAGTGGAGAGTCTTTCATGAAGTTGGATAAATCTCATAGGAGTAATGTTGAAGAAGTTATACCACTTTCTAATCAGGATATTCATGTTTAGACTGTTTGGACATATGGCAAGTTCTTCAAGCTTCTAATCAAACCAGGATGAATCACTATGTAAGAAGCTTGATTTGGAACCATTAATCTGTGGAGAGTGTCCATGAAGTTGAATAAATCCCATAGGAGGTATGTTAAAGAATTATTCCACTTTCTAATCAGAATATCCATGTTTAGCCTTTTTGGACATATTGAAAGTTCTTCAAGCTTCTAATAAAACAAGGATGAATCACTATGTAAGAAGCTTGATTCAGAACCATTAATCAGTGGAGAGTCTTTCATGAAGTTGGATAAGTCTCATAGGAGTTATGTTGAAGAAGTTATTCCACTTTCTAATCAGGATATCCATGTTTAGACTGTTTGGACATATGGCAAGTTCTTCAAGCTTCTAATCAAACCAGGATGAATCCCTATGTAAGAAGCTTGATTTGGAACCATTACTCAGTGGAGAGTGTCCATGAAGATGAATAAATCCCATAAGAGGTATGTTAAAGAAGTTATTCCACTTTCTAATCAGGATATCCATGTTTAGCCTGTTTGGACATATGGCAAGTTCTTCAAGCTTCTAATCAAACCAGGATGAATCATTATGTAAGAAGCTTGAGTTAGAACCATTAATCAGTGGAGAGTGTCCATGAAGTTAAATAAATCCCAAAGGAGGTATGTTAAAGAAGTTATTCCACTTTCTAATCAGGATATCGATGTTTAGATTGTTTGGACATATGGCAAGTTCTTCAAGCTTCTAATCAAACCAGGATGATTCATTATGTAAGAAGTTTGATTTGGAACCTTTAATCAGTGGAGAGTCTTTCATGAAGTTGGATAAATCTCATAGGAGGTATGTTAAAGAAGTTATTCCACTTTCTAATCAGGATATTCATGTTTAGACAGTTTGGACATATGGCAAGTTCTTCAAGCTTCTAATCAAACCAGGATGAATCACTATGTAAGAAGCTTGATTTGGAACCTTTAATCAGTGGAGAGTCTTTCATGAAGTTGGATAAATCTTATAGGAGTTATGTTGAAGAAGTTATTCCACTTTGTAATCAGGATATCCATGTTAAAACTGTTTGGACATATGGCAAGTTCTTCAAGCTTCTAATCAAACTAGGATGAATCACTATGTAAGAAGATTGATTTGGAACCATTAATTAGTAGAGAGCCGTTCATGAAGTTGGATAAATCTTATAGAAGTTATGTTGAAGAAGGTATTCCACTTTCTAATCAGGATATCCATGTTTAGACTGTTTGGACATATGACAAGTTCTTCAAGCTTCTAATCAAACCAGGATGAATCACTATGTAAGAAGCTTGATTTGGAACCATTAATCAGTGGAGAGTGTCCATGAAGTTGAATAAATCCCATAGGAGGTATGTTAAAGAAGTTATTCCACTTTCTAATCAGGATATCCATGTTTAGCATGTTTGGACATATGGCAAGTTCTTTAAGCTTCTAATCAAAACAGGATGAATCACTATGTAAGAAGCTTGATTCAGAACCATTAATCAGTGGAGATTCTTTCATGAAGTTAGATAAATCTCATAGGAGTTATGTTGAAGAAGTTATTCCACTTTCTAATCAGGATATCCATGTTTAGACTGTTTGGACATATGGCAAGTTCTTCAAGCTCCTAATCAAACCAGGATGAATCACTATGTAAGAAGCTTGATTTGGAACAATTAATCAGCGGAGAGTCTTTCATGAAGTTGGATAAATCTCATAGGAGTTATATTGAAGAAGTTATTCCACTTTCTAATCAGGATATCCATGTTTCGACTGTTTGGACATATGGCAAGTTCTTCAAGCTTCTAATCAAACTAGGATGAATCACTATGTAAGAAGCTTGATTTGGAACCATTAATCAGTGGAGAGTGTCCATGAAGTTTAATAAATCCCATAAGAGGTATGTTAAAGAAGTTATTCCACTTTCTAATCAGGATATTCATGTTTAGACAGTTTGGACATATGCCAAGTTCTTCAAGCTTCTAATCAAACCAGGATGAATCCCTATGTAAGAAGCTTGATTTGGAACCATTAATAAGTGGAGAGTGTCCATGAAGTTGAATAAATCCCATAAGAGGTATGTTAAAGAAGTTATTCCAATTTGTAATCAGGATATCCATGTTTAGCCTGTTTGGACATATGGCAAGTTCTGCAAGCTTCTAATCAAACCAGGATGAATCCCTATGTAAGAAGCTTGATTTGGAACCATTAATCAGTGGAGAGTATCCATGAAGATGAATAAATCCCATAAGAGGTATGTTAAAGAAGTTATTCCACTTTCTAATCAGGATATCCATGTTTAGCCTGTTTGGACATATGGCAAGTTCTTCAAGCTTCTAATCAAACCAGGATGAATCACTATGTAAGAAGCTTGATTTGGAATCATTAATAAGTGGAGAGTCTTTCATGAAGTTGGATAAATCTCATACGAGTTATGTTGAAGAAGTTATTCCATTTTCTAATCAGGATATTCATGTTTAGACTATTTGGACATATGGCGAGTTCTTCAAGCTCCTAATCAAACCAGGATGATTCACTATGTAAGAAGCTTGGTTTGGAACCACTAATAAGTGGAGAGTCTTTCATGAAGTTGGATAAATATCATACGAGTTATGTTGAAGAAGTCATTCCACTTTCTAATCAAGATATTCATGTTTAGACTGTTTGGACATATGCAAGTTCTTCAAGCTTGTAATCAAACAAGGATGAATCACTATGTAAGAAGCTTGATTCAGAACCATTAATCAGTGGAGAGTCTTTCATGAAGTTGGATAAGTATGATAGGAGTTATGTTGAAGAAGTTATTCCACTTTCTATTCAGGATATCCATGTTTAGACTGTTTGGACATATGGCAAGTTCTTCAAGCTTCTAATCAAACCAGGATGAATCCCTATGTAAGAAGCTTGATTTGGAACCATTACTCAGTGGAGAGTGTCCATGAAGATGAATAAATCGCATAAGAGGTATGTTAAAGAAGTTATTCCACTTTCTAATCAGGATATCCATGTTTAGCCTGTTTGGACATATGGCAAGTTCTTCAAGCTTTTAATCAAACCAGGATGAATCATTATGTAAGAAGCTTGAGTTAGAACCATTAATCAGTGGAGAGTGTCCATGAAGTTAAATAAATCCCAAAGGAGGTATGTTAAAGAAGTTATTCCACTTTCTAATCAGGATATCGATGTTTAGATTGTTTGGACATATGGCAATTTCTTCAAGCTTCTAATCAAACCAGGATGATTCATTATGTAAGAAGTTTGATTTGGAACCTTTAATCAGTGGAGAGTCTTTCATGAAGTTGGATAAATCTCATAGGAGTTATGTTGAAGAAGTTATTCCACTTTGTAATCAGGATATCCATGTTTCGACTGTTTGGACATATGGCAAGTTCTTCAAGCTTCTAATCAAACTAGGATGAATCACTATGTAAGAAAATTGATTTGGAACCATTAATTAATAGAGAGTCAATCATGAAGTTGGATAAATCTCATAGGAGTTATGTTGAAGAAGTTATTCCACTTTCTAATCAGGATATCCATGTTTAAATTGTTTGGACATATGGCAAGTTCTTCAATCTTCTAATCAAACCAGGAAGAATCACTATGTAAGAAGCTTGATTCAGAACCATTAATCAGTGGAGAGTCTTTCATGAAGTTAGATAAATCTCATAGGAGGTATGTTAAAGAAGTTATTCCACTTTCTAATCAGGATATCCATGTTTAGCCTGTTTGGACATATGGCAAGTTCTTCAAGCTTCTAATCAAACCAGGATGAATCCCTATGTAAGAAGCTTGATTTGGAACCATTAATAAGAGGAGAGTCTTTCATGAAGTTGGATAAATATCATACGATTTATGTTAAAGAAGTTATTCCACTTTCTAATCACGATATTTATGTTTAGATTGTTTGGACATATGGCAAGTTCTTCAAGCTTCTAATCAAACCAGGATGAATCATTATGTAAGAAGCTTGAGTTAGAACCATTAATCAGTGGAGAGTGTCCATGAAGTTAAATAAATCCCAAAGGAGGTATGTTAAAGAAGTTATTCCACTTTCTAATTAAGATATCGATGTTTAGATTGTTTGGACATATGGCAAGTTCTTCAAGCTTCTAATCAAACCAGGATGAATCACTATGTAAGAAGCTTGATTTGGAACCATTAATCAGTGGAGAGTGTCCATGTAATTGAAAAAATCCCATAAGAGGTATGTTAAAGAAGTTATTCCACTTTATAATCACGATATCCATGTTTAGCCTGTTTGGACATATGGCAAGTTCTTCAAGCTTCTAATCAAACCAGGATGATTCATTATGTAAGAAGCTTGATTTGGAACCTTTAATCAGTGGAGAGTCTTTCATGAAGTTGGATAAATCTCATAGGAGTTATGTTGAAGAAGTTATTCCACTTTGTAATCAGGATATCCATGTTTCGACTGTTTGGACATATGGCAAGTTCTTCAAGCTTCTAATCAAACTAGGATGAATCACTATGTAAGAAGATTGATATGGAACCATTAATTAGTAGAGAGTCAATCATGAAGTTGGATAAATCTCATAGGAGTTATGTTGAAGAAGTTATTCCACTTTCTAATCAGGATATCCATGTTTAAACTGTTTGGACATATGGCAAGTTCTTCAATCTTCTAATCAAACCAGGATGAATCACTATGTAGGAAGATTGATTCAGAACCATTAATCAGTGGAGAGCCTTTCATGAAGTTGGATAAGTCTCATAGGAGTTTTGTTGAAGAAGTTATTCCACTTTCTAATCAGGATATCCATGTTTAGATTGTTTGGACATATGGCAAGTTCTTCAAGCTTCTAATCAAACCAGGATGATTCATTATGTAAGAAGTTTGATTTGGAACCTTTAATTAGTAAAGAGTCTTTCATGAAGTTGGAGAAATCTCATAGGAGTTATGTTGAAGAACTTATTCCACTTTGTAATCAGGATATCCATGTTTCAACTGTTTGGACATATGGCAAGTTCTTCAAGCTTCTAATCAAACTAGGATGAATCACTATGTAAGAAGATTGATTTGGAACCATTAATTAGTAGAGAGTCAATCATGAAGTTGGATAAATCTCATAGGAGTTATGTTGAAGAAGTTATTCCACTTTCTAAACAGGATATCCATGTTTAAATTGTTTGGACATATGGCAAGTTCTTCAATCTTCTAATCAAACAGAGATTAATCACTATGTAAGAAGCTTGATTCAGAACCATTAATCAGTGGAGAGTCTTTCATGAAGTTAGATAAATCTTATAGGAGGTATGTTAAAGAAGTTATTCCACTATCTAATCAGGATATCCATGTTTAGCCTGTTTGGACATATGGCAAGTTCTTCAATCTTCTAATCAAACCAGGAAGAATCACTATGTAAGTAGCTTGATTCAGAACCATTAATCAGTGGAGAGTCTTTCATGAAGTTAGATAAATCTCATAGGAGGTATGTTAAAGAAGTTATTCCACTTTCTAATCAGGATATCCATGTTTAGCCTGTTTGGACATATGGCAAGTTCTTCAAGCTTCTAATCAAACCAGGATGAATCCCTATGTAAGAAGCTTGATTTGGAACCATTAATCAGTGGAGAGTGTCCATGAAGATGAATAAATCCCATAAGAGGTATGTTAAAGAAGTTATTCCACTTTCTAACCAGGATATCCATGTTTAGCCTGTTTGGACATATGGCAAGTTCTTCAAGCTTCTAATCAAACCAGGATGAATCACTATGTAAGAAGCTTGATTTGGAACCATTAATCAGTGGAGAGTGTCCATGAAATTGAAAAAATCCCATAAGAGGTATGTTAAAGAAGTTATTCCACTTTATAATCACGATATCCATGTTTAGCCTGTTTGGACATATGGCAAGTTCTTCAAGCTTCTAATCAAACCAGGATGAATCACTATGTAAGAAGCTTGATTTGGAATCATTAATCAGTGGATAGTGTTTCATGAAGTTGGATAAATCTCATAGGAGTTATGTTGAAGAAGTTATTCCACTTTCTAATTAGGATATCCATGTTTAGATTGTTTGGACATATGGCAATTTCTTCAAGCATCTAATCAAACCAGGATGATTCATTATGTAAGAAGCTTGATTTGGAACCTTTAATCAGTGGAGAGTCTTTCATGAAGTTGGATAAATCTCATAGGAGTTATGTTGAAGAAGTTATTCCACTTTGTAATCAGGATATCCATGTTTCGACTGTTTGGACATATGGCAAGTTCTTCAAGCTTCTAATCAAACTAGGATAAATCACTATGTAAGAAGATTGATTTGGAATCATTAATTAGTAGAGAGTCAATCATGAAGTTGGATAAATCTCATAGGAGTTATGTTGAAGAAATTATTCCACTTTCTAATTAGGATATCCATGTTTAAACTGTTTGGACATATGGCAAGTTCTTCAATCTTCTAATCAAACCAGGATTAATCACTATGTAAGAAGCTTGATTCAGAACCATTAATCAGTGGAGAGTCTTTCATGAAGTTAGATAAATCTTATAGGAGGTATGTTAAAGAAGTTATTCCACTTTCTAATCAGGATATCCATGTTTAGCCTGTTTGGACATATGGCAAGTTCTTCAAGCTTCTAATCAAACCAGTATGAATCCCTATGTAAGAAGCTTGATTTGGAACCATTAATCAGTGGAGAGTGTCCATGAAGAGGAATAAATCCCATAAGAGGTATGATAAAGAAGTTATTCCACTTTCTAATCAGGATATCCATGTTTAGCCTGTTTGGACATATGGCAAGTTCTTCAAGCTTCTAATCAAACCAGGATGAATCACTATGTAAGAAGCTTGATTTGGAACCATTAATAAGAGGAAGAGTCTTTCATGAAGTTGGATAAATCTCATAAGAGTTATGTTTAAGAAGTTATTCCACTTTCTAATCACGATATTCATGTTTAGACTGTTTGGACATATGGCAAGTTCTTCAAGCTTCTAATCAAACCAGGATGAATCATTATGTAAGAAGCTTGAGTTAGAACCATTAATCAGTGGAGAGTGTCCATGAAGTTAAATAAATCCCAAAGGAGGTATGTTAAAGAAGTTATTCCACTTTCTAATCAGGATATCGATGTTTAGATTGTTTAGACATATGGCAAGTTCTTCAAGCTTCTAATCAAACCAGGAGGAATCACTATGTAAGAAGCTTGATTCGGAACCATTAATCAGTGGAGAGTGTCCATGAAATGGAATAAATCCCATAAGAGGTATGTTAAAGAAGTTATTCCACTTTATAATCACGATATCCATGTTTAGCCTGTTTGGACATATGACAAGTTCTTCAAGCTTCTAATCAAACCAGGATGAATCACTATGTAAGAAGCTTGATTTGAAATCATTAATCAGTGGATAGTGTTTCATGAAGTTGGATAAATCTCATAGGAGTTATGTTGAAGAAGTTATTCCACTTTCTAATCAGGATATCGATGTTTAGATTGTTTGGACATATGGCAAGTTCTTCAAGCTTCTAATCAAACCAGGATGATTCATTATGTAAGAAGCTTGATTTGGAACCTTTAATGAGTGGAGAGTCTTTCATGAAGTTGGATAAATCTCATAGGAGTTATGTTGAAGAAGTTATTCCACTTTGTAATCAGGATATCCATGTTTAGACTGTTTGGACATATGGCAAGTTCTTACAGCTTCTAATCAAACTAGGATGAATCACTATGTAAGAAGATTGATTTGGAACCATTAATTAGTAGAGAGTAAATCATGAAGTTGGATAAATCTCATAGGAGTTATGTTGAAGAAGTTATTCCACTTTCTAATCAGGATATCCATGTTTAAACTGTTTGGACATATGGCAAGTTCTTCAAGCTTCTAATCAAACCAGGATGAATCCCTATGTAAGAAGCTTGATTTGGAACCATCAATCAGTGGAGAGTGTCCATGAAGTTGAATAAATCCCATAAGAGGTATGTTAAAGAAGTTATTCCACTTTATAATCATGATATCCATGCTTAGCCTGTTTGGACATATGGCAAGTTCTTCAAGCTTCTAAACAAACCAGGATGAATCACTATGTAAGAATCTTGATTTAGAATCATTAATAAGTGGAGAGTCTTTCGTGAAGTTGGATAAATCTAATAGGGGTAATGTTGAAGAAGTTATTCCACTTTATAATTAGGATATTCATGTTTAGACTATTTGGACATATGGCAAGTTCTTCAAGCTTCTAATCAAACCAGGATGAATCAATATGTAAGAAGCTTGATTTGGAACCATTAATCTTTGGAGAGTGTCCATGAAGTTGAATAAATCCCATAGGAGGTATGTTAAAGAATTATTCCACTTTCTAATCAGAATATCCATGTTTAGCCTGTTTGGACATATGGGAAGCTCTTCAAGCTTCTAATCAAACAAGGATGAATCACTATGTAAGAAGCTTGATTCAGAACCATTAATCAGTGGAGAGTCTTTCATGAAGTTGGATAAGTCTCATAGGAGTTCTGTTGAAGAAGTTATTCCACTTTCTAATCAGGATATCCATGTTTAGACTGTTTGGACATATGACAAGTTCTTCAAGCTTCTAATCAAACCAGGATGAATCACTAAGTAAGAAGCTTGATTTGGAACCATTAATCAGTGGAAAGTGTCCATGAAGTTGAATAAATCCCATAGGAGGTATGTTAAAGAAGTTATTCCACTTTCTAATCAGGATATCCATGTTTAGCCTGTTTGGACATATGGGAAGTTCTTCAAGCTTCTAATCAAACAAGGATGAATCACTATGTAAGAAGCTTGATTCAGAACCATTAATCAGTGGAGAGTCTTTCATGAAGTTGGATAAGTCTCATAGGAGTTATGTTGAAGAAGTTATTCCACATTCTAATCAGGATATCCATGTTTAGACTGTTTGGACATATGGCAAGTTCTTCAAGCTTCTAATCAAACCAGGATGAATCCCTATGTAAGAAGCTTTATTTGGAACCATTAATCAGTGGAGAGTGTCCATGAAGATGAATAAATCCCATAAGAGGTATGTTAAAGAAGTTATTCCACTTTCTAATGAGGATATCCATGTTTAGCCTGTTTGGATATATGGCAAGTTCTTCAAGGTTCTAATCAAACCAGGATGAATCACTTTTTAAGAAGCTTGATTTGGAACCATTAATCAGTGGAGAGTGTCCATGAAGTTGAATAAATCTCATAAGACGTATGTTAAAGAAGTTATTCCACTTTGTAATCAGGATATCCATGTTTAGCCTGTTTGGACATATGGCAAGTTCTTCAAGCTTCTAATCAAACCAGGATGAATCACTATGTAAGAAGCTTGATTTGGAACCATTAATAAGTGGAGAGTCTTTCATGAAGTTGGATAAATCTCATACGAGTTATGTGAAGAAGTTATTCCACTTTCTAATCAGGATATTCATGTTTAGACTATTTGTACATATGACAAGTTCTTCAAGCATCTAATCAAACCAGGATGAATCACTATGTAAGAAGCTTGAGTTGGAAACTTTAATCAGTGGAGAGTGTCCATGAAGTTGAATAAATCCCATAAGAGGTATGTTAAAGAAGTTATTCCACTTTCTAATCAGGATATCCATGTTTAGCCTGTTTGGACATATGACAAGTTCTTCAAGCTTCTAATCAAACCATGATGAATCACTATGTAAGAAGCTTGATTTGGAACCATTAATCAGTGGATAGTGTTTCATGAAGTTGGATAAATCTCATAGGAGTTATGTTGAAGAAGTTATTCCACTTTCTAATCAAGATATACATGTTTAGACTGTTTGAACATATGACAAGTTCTTCAAGCTTCTAATCAAACCAGGATAAATCCCTATGTAAGAAGTTTGATTTGGAACCATTAATCAGTGGATAGTGTTTCATGAAGTTGGATAAATCTCATAGGAGTTATGTTGAAAAGGTTATTCCACTTTCTAATCAGGATATCCATGTTTAGATTGTTTGGACATATGGCAAGTTCTTCAAGCTTCTAATCAAACCAGGATGATTCATTATGTAAGAAGCTTGATTTGGAACCTTTAATCAGTGGAAAGTCTTTCATGAAGTTGGATAAATCTCATAGGAGTTATGTTGAAGAAGTTATTACACTTTGTAATCAGGATATCCATGTTTAGACTGTTTGGACATATGGCAAGTTCTTACAGCTTCTAATCAAATTAGGATGAATCACTATGTAAGAAGATTGATTTGGAACAATTAATTAGTAGAGAGTAAATCATGAAGTTGGATAAATCTCATAGGAGTTATGTTGAAGAAGTTATTCCACTTTCTAATCAGGATATCCATGTTTAAACTGTTTGGACATATGACAAGTTCTTCAATCTTCTAATCAAACCAGGATGAATCACTATGTAAGAAGCTTGATTTGGAACAATTAATCAGTGGAGAGTGTCCATGAAGTTGAATAAATCCCATAAGAGGTATGTTAAAGAAGTTATTCCACTTTATAATCATGATATCCATGCTTAGCCTGTTTGGACATATGGCAAGTTCTTCAAGCTTCTAAACAAACCAGGATGAATCACTATGTAAGAATCTTGATTTAGAATCATTAATAAGTGGAGAGTCTTTCGTGAAGTTGGATAAATCTCATAGGGGTAATGTTGAAGAAGTTATTCCACTTTCTAATCAGGATATTCATGTTTAGACTATTTGGACATATGGCAAGTTCTTCAAGCTTCTAATCAAACCAGGATGAATCAATATGTAAGAAGCTTGATTTGGAACCATTAATCTGTGGAGAGTGTCCATGAAGTTGAATAAATCCCATAGGAGGTATGTTAAAGAATTATTCCACTTTCTAATCAGAATATCCATGTTTAGCCTGTTTGGACATATGGGAAGCTCTTCAAGCTTCTAATCAAACAAGGATGAATCACTATGTAAGAAGCTTGATTCAGAACCATTAATCAGTAGAGAGTCTTTCATGAAGTTGGATAAGTCTCATAGGAGTTATGTTGAAGAAGTTATTCCACTTTCTAATCAGGATATCCATGTTTAGACTGTTTGGACATATGGCAAGTTCTTCAAGCTTCTAATCAAACCAGGATGAATCCCTATGTAAGAAGCTTTATTTGGAACCATTAATCAGTGGAGAGTGTCCATGAAGATGAATCAATCCCATAAGAGGTATGTTAAAGAAGTTATTCCACTTTCTAATGAGGATATCCATGTTTAGCCTGTTTGGACATATGGCAAGTTCTTCAAGGTTCTAATCAAACCAGGATGAATCACTATTTAAGAAGCTTGATTTGGAACCATTAATCAGTGGAGAGTGTCCATGAAGTTGAATAAATCCCATAAGACGTATGTTAAAGAAGTTATTCCACTTTGTAATCAGGATATCCATGTTTAGCATGTTTGGACATATGGCAAGTTCTTCAAGCTTCTAATCAAACCAGGATGAATCACTATGTAAAAAGCTTGATTTGGAACCATTAATAAGTGGAGAGTGTTTCATGAAGTTGGATAAATCTCATACGAGTTATGTTGAAGAAGTTATTCCACTTTCTAATCAGGATATTCATGTTTAGACTGTTTGTACATATGACAAGTTCTTCAAGCATCTAATCAAACCAGGATGAACCACTATGTAAGAAGCTTGAGTTGGAACCTTTAATCAGTGGAGAGTGTCCATGAAGTTGAATAAATCCCATAAGAGGTATGTTAAAGAAGTTATTCCAGTTTCTAATCAGGATATCCATGTTTAGCCTGTTTGGACATATGACAAGTTCTTCAAGCTTCTAATCAAACTAGGATGAATCACTATGTAAGAAGCTTGATTTGGAACCATTAATCACTGGAGAGTGTCCATGAAGTTGAATAAATCCCATAAGAGGTATGTTAAAGAAGTTATTCCACTTTGTAATCATGATATCCATGTTTAGCATGTTTGGACATATGGCAAGTTCTTCAAGCTGCTAATCAAACTAGGATGAATCACTATGTAAGAAGCTTGATTTGGAACCATTAATAAGTGGAGAGTCTTTCATGAAGTTGGATAAATCTCATAGGAGTTATGTGTTGAGAGGAAGGTAATAAAGAGATGGAGTCTTGGAGGTTCATGGATCAATTATAGAAGAGAAGTGTTGAGGTTGAGAAAGTAACTCCAAAAGTTACCACAATAACTTTTGGAAAGTTACCTCAGTAACTTTGGAAGAAGGTAAATAAGGCAAGATGAGAACTTACCTTGCATTTATCCATTCTGGACAGGGGGGGATCACGACCAGAGAGAGTTGATAGGGTAAGAGGATAAGGTGCCACCACAGCTGGAAAGGAATAGCTACTTTACAGCCTGTCCAAGCATGTGGAGGCTCTCAGCCAAGTATTTGTATTAACCTCACATGCTTATAGGTCTAGGTTGAATTCATTGAACCTAGACATGATTGTATTCTCTTTATATCTTGTAAGCTCTCATCTGAATCAAAGTAATGAAGCATTGAGTTTCTATTCTCTCTATTCTCTTAATCTCTTTCTATCAGATTTAGATTCACACTCTACAAACACAAAAGTGTTTATGGTATCAGAGCAAGGTTATTAGAAGGGTGGGAGTGTGTGTTATTGGGTTTGCTTGGCGAAATCTGGGTTTGTGTTCTTGGTGTTCTTAAGTGTTCTTGGTGTTCTTGAGTGCTCTTGGTGTTCTTAGGTTCTGTTCTTCATTCTCTGGGTTTGTTTGGAGTTTCATGATGGTAACAAACGAGCTCAACAAGGAAATGAAGCAGAGATCTAGTATTCCAGTGAAGCTTGAAGGAGAAATCAATGGGGTTTGGTCAAGATGGGCAAAGACAGCTTTGAAAAGCTGCTGGTTATGGAGTAGTCATGTAAAGGGGGAGCCTTTAGTGAGAATGGCTATTGGAGATGGTCAGACACTAAGTCTGAAGGATGAAGACAAAGCTGTTCAAGAAGACACTACAAAGTGTGAGATTGAAACAGCCCATGGGATCAAGTCCAATCTGATGAAGGTCTATGAAGTCAAGAGAGCTGTTAGTGACTTGAGACAAGGAAAGGATGAGATCCATCAGCTTTTGGGGAAGCTGAAGTACTTATGGTCTGAAATGGATGGGTTGAGACCAAGCATATCAGATCCTAAAGGTATGAAAGAGAGGCTGGAACAAGATACAATCTTGAGCCTTCTTGTGGATGGTATATATGAGATTGTTCAAAATGTTTGTGAGGTGTGTGAGAAGACCAAGAAACCAACTTGTAGGAAGGATGGTACAAGGTGTAAGAGGGGAAGACTGAGAAAGCTTTCCAAGACATGGGTCATGATGGGAAAACGTTTGAAGAAGAGCAGAGTGTCTGGGTATCTAGGAAACAGTCTTGATATGAGGATGGTTAAGGAAGTGGCGCAGCAACTCATTAAAGGAGAGTGTTCTTACTCAGCTTTCATGGGTGACTCAGTGGAAGGAAGAATGGTAGTGAGGGAGCATGAGACAGCAGGAGCAGATGATCCTATCACCAGGAAGGAATGGAGGGCTTTAATTGAGCAGATACAAGCCTTGGCTGCAACCAAGAAACAGGATATGCATACCATAGCCTCAAAACCTATCATAATTGATTCTGAAGCAAGCCATCATATGATCAGTGATAGGAGTTTGATGAGTGATATTAAAGCCACCACAGGGAGTGTCATGATAGCTAATGGGGATAGGATCCCAATAGAAGGGATAGGAAATCTAAAGATGTTTGAAAAAGACTCAGCTGCCTTCTATCTGCCTCGGTTCACATCTAACCTGATATCAGTGAAGAGAGCAACTGTTGATCTTGATTGTCAAGTGGTTTTCAGGCCAAATGAAGTTGAGTTTCAGGACCTGAAGTCTGGACGAGTTATTGGCAGGGGAGACAGCAGGAATGAGCTTTACCATCTTCAAATGGCTAAGCTCTCTAAATCCTTTGATTCTGTTTGCTTAAGTAGTGCTACTGATAGAATTGATAGCATTACTTGGCATGCTAGATTGGGACATCCTCATACTCGTGCAATTGAACTGATTTTACCTACTTTGTCATTCAATCATTTGGAATGTGAGGCTTGCCTATTAGGGAAACATTGTAGGACTGTTTTTCCAACATCAGAGACTATTTATGAGAAGTGTTTTGATCTGGTTCACTCTGAAATTTTAATGAGAATCAGATGAAGAACATGAAGAACATGAAGAATTAAGAGAGAGAGAGAGGGATTTCGAAAATGGAGAATGGAGAAAGAGGAAACTCATTTCCTTAATTCATTTGGAAACAACTTACACACCCTTTTAAAGGGAAACAATCTGAACAACTTGACAAGCTAATATAATAAACTATTGCTGGTGAAGTAGGACAAAAGGGTCAGAACCAGCAGGATCAGAACCAGCAGGATCAGAACCAGCAGGGGCAGGACCAGCAGGATGGCAGGACCAGCAGGATGATAGTGACAGGTCTGATCTCTCTCTCTCCTCCTTAACCTTCACATGTGATCTCCTCTTGTCAACTTGCTCCCAGCAGCTCCTTACTACTTCATTTCGAATTCCCCATTGCTTCTGGTTACTTAGAAAAGGTAATTAAATACTTCTCATCCAGTTGCTTGCCTTCCAAGCCAAGGTAAGTCACACAAGCTTAGGTTGTACGGATGACCTTATAATCCTTCTTCCTGATTGCCTTGGCTTCTTCATCAGCTTCAGTGTATTTCCATCTCATGTCTTTGCTTAGACTCAACACTCCCCCTCAAGCTTGACCATAGGGACTGGTCAAGCTTGGAAACCATGAAGTATTCCCTCATTAAAACCTTAGCTTGGAAAAACCACTTAGGGATAAAAACCAAACCAAGGAAAAAGAGTAGAACACCTCATGGCTAAGAGGATCAGTGTGATGAAAGATCCACAAGTCCAAGTTTTGAATTTATGAACTCACAGACCTTAGTGCTTGCAGCCTTGGTAAAGATATCAGCCAACTGATCTTCACTTCTTGTGTAGCAAGGTAGGATAATCTTCTGTTCCACAGCTTGTCTCACCTTGTGACAATCTACTTCAATGTGTTTTGTCCTCTCATGGAAGACTGAGTTGCTGGCAATGTGTATGGCAGCTTGATTATCACAATGCATAGTGATTGGTGTTGTAGTCTCAATTCCCAAGTCTTTAAGCAGCCCCTTGATCCAAGTCAACTCGCTTGTGAGCTTCCTCATTGCTCTATACTCTGCTTCAGCACTTGAGCATGACACTACTTTCTGTTTCTTGCTCTTCCAAGTCACCAAATTGCCTCCAATGAAAGTGCAATATCCAGTAGTTGATCTCCTATCAACTCTATCTCCTGCCCAATCAGCATCACAATATCCTACTATTTCAGTGCTCCCATTGCATCCCATCCAAACTCCTTGGCCTGGTGCCTCTCTTAGGTATCTCAAGATCCTTTCAACCATGTTCCAATGATGAATCCTTGGTGCTTGCATCTGCTGACTGACTTGATTCACAGCAAAGCAAATGTCTGGTCTTGTGATGGTTAGATAAATGAGTTTTCCAACCATCCTTCTATACAGCTTCACATCTCCAAAGGGCTTGTCTTCAAACTCCCCCTGTCGCAGCACTTTGTACCCATCTTCAAGTGGAGTCTTTGTTGTCTTTCCTCCTAAATCACCTGCCTCACTCAATAGATCAAGTGTGTACTTTCTTTGGTTTAAGAACAGCCCCTCTTTAGATCGGCATATCTCAATCCCTAGAAAGTACTTTAGTTCACCCAAGTCTTTAATATCAAAGGAAGATTTAAGAAATAATTTAGTTAAGATGATACCTTCCTTATCACTCCCTGTGATGATAATATCATCCACATATATCAGTATGACTACAATGCCTTGTTGAGTGGTGAGGGTAAAGAGAGTGTGATCAGCTTCAGACTTGTTGAAGCCCCTTCCATTGAGAGTTGTACTCAGCTTGTGATACCAAGCTCTTGGGGATTGCTTTAACCCATAGATTGCTTTCTTTAATCTGAGTACATTCCCTGGTTTCACAAGGTTTTCCATACCAGGAGGTGGTCTCATGTAGACTTCATCTTCTAATTCACCTTGAAGGAAAGCATTCTTGACATCCATTTGCCATAGATCCCATTCCAGATTCACTGCCAATGAGAGAACAATTCTGATGGTATGGAGCTTAGCTACTGGTGCAAAGGTATCAAGGTAATCTTCCCCATAGACCTGAGTGTATCCTCTTGCAACAAGCCTTGTCTTCTTCCTCTCTGGTTTTCCATTTGCTAGATACTTGATGGTGAAGAGTAACCGACTTGTTACTGCCTTCTTGCCCTTGGGGAGCTCAGTTTCATACCATGTATCATTTTTTATCATGGCATTGACTTCATCTCCAACAGAATCTCTCCATTCATCAAGTTCCATTGCCTCTTCATAAGACTTGGGGATGTACTCTTGGTCTATGCTGGTCATAAAAGCTTGATGTTCCATTGGATAGTGAGCAAGGGAGCATACTGCTTGAATGGGATGAGCTACTGCCTGACTGTTGAAGTAAACTCTTGTATTGATCCAGTTGGATGGATGCTTTCTCAGCCTTGTGCTTCTCCTAAGTGGCTGAGCTGCCTCAATGCTTTGCTCATTTCCATCTGAACCTGCTTCAGTTTGCTGCTCTACTGTCTCTTGTTGTGGTCTCTCATCATGATCATGAACCTGATCAGTATGTGGTTCTTCTTGACTCCCCCCTTCAGGATCAGGATTGGAATCATCTCCAGCTTGATCAACCTCATCAATCACAGTTTCTGGACCTTGTCCTTCTTCCTGATCATGTCCACTCTCTTGATTGTTTGTTGATCTTGGTTCTTGGTTTGATTGTGGCATACTGATGCCAAGACTATCCATGATGCGCCTCAGATTGTCTGCCCTATCAGAAGATGATTGAGAGAGGTCCTTGAGCTTATCCCAACTCTTCTCCTCATAATATCCCCTTGATTCCACAAACTTGACATCTCTGGAGACAAGCACCCTTCTTACTTCTGGGTCATAGCACTTTTAACCCTTTTGAGTAGGTGAGTAACCCAGGAACACAGCCTTAGTACTTCTAGCTTCAAGCTTATTTCTCTGCTCACCTGGCTGTAAGACATAACACAAGCACCCAAATACACGCAAATGATTAAGTGAAGGTTTTCTTTTGTTCAGTACCTCATATGGTGTGTGATCATCAAGGACTCTTGTGTGAGAATTAAAGAAATAGTATGAGAATGAGCTACTGGTTTTATGAACCAGAGAGAGAGAAAGAGACACTGATGGGCGATTGGGAATGATAATGAGCAAGAGAGTGTTTTGTTTGGATTGAACAAGAGTGAATGAGAAACAAGGAGAATGATTAAGACTGCTGAGAGTGTAATAGAGCAAGAACCAGAGATTAGAGAGTATAAGAGGCAGAATTCGTGAGAGACTAAAGAGAATAGAGAGAATAAGAGTATGAGAGAGATTTGGGAACCAAAGTGTATGAAGTGAGAGGTTTTCTCTCCTTGAATTGATTTTTGTATGATACATTGTTTAAATAGACAAACAACAGGAGGCAAGTTGCCTAAAAGAAAGAATAAACAAATGATGGTCAGAATGTGCAGGGGGCACGTCCAGCTTGAGGGAAAAGGACAGGAGAGACAGGATGACACAGTCTGATGAATGAAAGTGACAGGTCCAAACTGCTTTCTTCTTAAACAGAACATGTGACTACTTATTTTAATCATTCTTCTTGCTCCAGAATATCTCCCAACGTCTCTCTTACTTCTGTGGCACCCTTAGGAGAATTTAAACTTGCCTTGCCTTCCAAAGTAAGTTGTGTTGAGTCTTGGTAGCTTGAGAGACAAGTCTGTACGAACAGACTTGCATTCCAAGGTTGTACGGACCAGCTTCATATTCAAGTGTCTGAATCATCTCATCTTCTTGCCTATACTTGGATCATGAACCAGCTTCTTTTCTGGTCATTCCCTTCTTCATTCTAACACTCCCCCTCAAGCTTGACCATAGGAGATCCTTGGACAAGCTTGGAACCATGAAGAAGCTCCCTCATTAAAAACCTTGCAAGGAAAACCTCATGGGATAAAACCTTGCAAGGGAAAAAGAGTGGAGTTCAACACAGCCTGGGGATTGGCCAGTGGGTTCATGAGCCTTATGATCAAGTTTTGGAACTCATAAACCCTGGATCATGGCCCTCTTCAACTGCAAGTAAGGCGCCATTTGCCTCTCACTCAGATCATGCGCCACTTGCTTCTTCATCAAAACACCCTTGAGCTTCTTCTTATGACCTGAGCTTGTCTCCCCCTTTCTTCTGGCTTCTTGCCTCCATTTAGGGTTTGAGATCAAGCATGTCTTTGATCATGAGCTCAATAGGTACCTGATTCAACAATACACAATGCATGTATCAATTCTCAAGGGGCAAAGATATTCAAACATATGAATCAGAATAGTTTTAGGTACTTCCCTTGCATCAGTTTCTGGAATGTTGATGAGGAGTGGTGAGCACTTGAATCCTCCACACCATTCTTTCTCTCAACCAGCCATTGCATTGTTCTCTTGAAAGTTCAACATGTATGGGGGGCTTAGCAACTCCATGATTTGCCACCATCATGTGATTGCTTAGCCAAGAATGTCCCTGATTGAATAATCCTTATACCCTTGCATCTGGCTGGTGAGAACAGTGAGGAGTGACAGCTTCTTCAGACTGATCACTCAAGCCCTTCTTTTAAATCGCCAACCTCTTGTTGGTCTTCTATGAGGAAATATCAGCTTCTTCAGACTGATCACTTAAGCACTTCTTTTAAACCTCTTGCTGGTCTTCTATGAGGAAATGTCAGCTTCTTCAGACTGATCACTTAAGCACTTCTTTTAAATTGCCAACCTCTTGCTGGTCTTCTACGAGGAAATGAGACACTAAGAGCTCCATGGGTCTTTCTGGTAGCTCACTGATTCCCCCTCCTCAAGCTTGACTGAGTATAGGGACAAGCTTGAAGTTGAGCTACAATGAGTTTTGAAACTGGGAGCACAACAATACCAACATCTGCGCTTAAGTCAACCAGTTCACCATCTGCCTTCAACTCCAATGTCTTTGAAACCGGGAGCACAACAATACCAACATCTGCGCTTAAGCCAACCGATTCACCATTCTCCTCATGATTTAGATAATGTCATTGCTTGTGAGTCTCTTGAACCAGGAGCACAACAACTCCAACGCTTGCGCTTAAACCAACCGGTTCTACTCACAAGGTGACTTTTCATGGTCAAGAACATTCACCTTGACCAATGCCACTGACCATCGGCCACTCTTGGCTTAAGTGATGGCCTTTTCTCTTGAGTGCACCTCCTGTCTATCCTTTTGACATCAGGTAAGTCACTTCTGAGAAATTTCTCCAATTCTCCAACATCTCTCTACCTCTTGGGTAGGTAATGAGTAGACACATCCACAGGATTGTTGGGAATGGGCAATCACCACGGTTCAGGAATATCCATCTTGGGAGGCTCTGAAAAACGTGGGCAATGTGATCTCTCCATAACTCCTTTGGTGTTTATGGACACCTTTGACACATAATGTGTTTCCTGGATATCACAGAAACTCAAAGGGAAACATTAGATCACCAATATTGGGATCAAACCTTGAATAATCATCAAGTTTAATCACCACTGCACAATCACAATGAATAATAAAAAAATACAAGACAATATCAGGTTCATACCTATTCAAACTTGAAACAATTAACTTTTCTAAATGCATATGCATTTTCACAAATCACAGAATTTAGACAACAATGATCACCCTTAAACAACAAATAAACAAGAAACTAGGAGCATTGACAAACTACGGCAGCAACAAGATTAGACAACTCATCTAATTAAACTAACCAATTCAGGAAAGCAGCACACGACTAGGAACACTCCTAGACCCCTACCAGTGCATCAAGACAGAGAATGAAGCTAAGCAACACACTTAGACACTAAATAGGACTAACAACAACTAAGGATGCACTTCTAAATGCTTAATAATTTCAAGACAGAAATGACAATGCAAACCATCCTAATCAGTTTTAAACTACCATCAATGCTCTTACAGCCTAGGTAGATACTTCTAGAATCAAAAAAAAAACAATCATGGCAAAATTAGAACAATGCAAAACACACAAGATCACTTTAAAGACAAGACAACCACCACAATTCTAGCAACTTAAAAATATAGCAACTTAAAAATGACCCCTAACAGTCAACCACCACTCAACACAACAGGAGCATTGCACAAGCAATTACTAAGGTTAGGAGATTCAACTTACAGCCAAGGAACCTGAGCTGGTTCCTTGAGCCTCTTTAGACATACTGTTCATCTGAGCTTGGCGGATTTGGGTTCATCACCCAACTTCTTCTCCTTGTATGCATATCCTAGTCACAAGGCTCACCCTTGAATCCCCTCCTGTCCTCCTGGTCTTCTTAGTGCCATTGGACACCATCAGTTGGTTTGAACAGCTTTTGAGCCTTCCTTCAAACTGGCTGTACGACCAGCGGAGGCAGATAGAATCCTCAAGAATGACTGAGAGGACAATGGCACCTGTTCACTTCATCTTGAAACCGATTCAAAACCATTGGTTTGAGCAGTCTTCAAAAGATGTGAGCCTTGAGCTTGTGCTTGGTGTGTGGGAGGGAAATTACCAGGTACTGAGTAACCTGTTGACTCAACTAAGGACAAACATATCAGTAGACACACAAGAGATCAGAACTTATGTTTTCACCAAGTCTGATCTCCATGACACTATAACTACAAACCACAGCACACAATTCACAACAAACTTTATGATTCCTAAGTGATCACACTGAATCCTAATCATAAATAATAAATTCAGTAAACACAAACACACCACAAGCTAAGAACAAGTCTAAACAACATTTTAAGACAATTTCTAGACAGAGAACCAGACGATACAACTTGAAAATAATAATAAACCATACAATACCAATTTATAATTCTTGAATAATTTCCTCAATAACAAAAAAAACTAGATAAGAACAGCAAGCTAGTTACTAAACATCCTAAAACAACTTAATACACAAGAACATAATACCCAATGCTCTTATTATAGAAGGAGTGTCAGCTTACTGTCAAGAAACCTGAGCTGGTTTCTTGAACCTCCAGCCCATGAGGGCTCACTGAGAAGCATTGTGGACCCTTCTGACCCCTCCTCTCCTCCAGCTTCTTTTAACAGAGGAAGAGCTTCAGGTCGCCATTCTTTTTCATGAGAAAAGACCTTGCAGATTTGCCATATAGTTTCATATGAGGCATGGCTCCAAACATCTTTGTCTCTAGGAGTTATTTTCTTCATTTTGAACCTCCATAACCCATTTAGAGTCCCTGGACACGCCATAAATGATGGTTTCTCCTTCTCAGAAACCTATGGACTGCTGGGTAAAAGAATGCTCTCAAGAGAGATGAACAACCCAAGCTTGCAAAAACTTTTCTGAACTTGCTGAACCTTTCTTGGGTTTTCTAAGACTGATATACACTCTTATCTTCAGTACTGGTTAGGTTCTTCCCTCCTGGAAAACCTTTGGACCAGTGAATAAAGAGTTATATCCAACAAGATTATAAGAAGAAATTTGACAGAGATTTCTTTAGAGAATTTGCGGAAGTGAAAGAGGTCTTCAAGAGCTTTTCTGGCTCTGATACCATGTGAGAATTAAAGAAATAGTATGAGAATGAGCTACTGGTTTTATGAACCAGAGAGAGAGAAAGAGACACTGATGGGCGATTGGGAATGATAATGAGCAATAGAGTGTTTTGTTTGGATTGAACAAGAGTGAATGAGAAACAAGGAGAATGATTAAGACTGCTGAGAGTGTAATAGAGCAAGAACCAGAGATTAGAGAGTATAAGAGGCAGAATTCGTGAGAGACTAAAGAGAATATAGAGAATAAGAGTATGAGAGAGATTTGGGAACCAAAGTGTATGAAGTGAGAGGTTTTCTCTCCTTGAATTGATTTTTGTATGATACATTGTTTAAATAGACAAACAACAGGAGGCAAGTTGCCTAAAAGAAAGAATAAACAAATGATGGTCAGAATGTGCAGGGGGCACGTCCAGCTTGAGGGAAAAGGACAGGAGAGACAGGATGACACAGTCTGATGAATGAAAGTGACAGGTCCAAACTGCTTTCTTCTTAAACAGAACATGTGACTACTTATTTTAATCATTCTTCTTGCTCCAGAATATCTCCCAACGTCTCTCTTACTTCTGTGGCACCCTTAGGAGAATTTAAACTTGCCTTGCCTTCCAAAGTAAGTTGTGTTGAGTCTTGGTAGCTTGAGAGACAAGTCTGTACGAACAGACTTGCATTCCAAGGTTGTACGGACCAGCTTCATATTCAAGTGTCTGAATCATCTCATCTTCTTGTCTATACTTGGATCATGAACCAGCTTCTTTTCTGGTCATTCCCTTCTTCATTCTAACAC
>MU107869.1:0-38228 GCA_012274485.2 Sinapis alba | reverse complement strand
AAGGTAGAAGAAGAAGAGTCCATCAGTGGTTAGAAGTAAAGCATTGCCAAGAAACAGTCAACAGATAAAAAGAAAGGCCAGATAGTACTTGAAAGCACGCTTGGAATCAGCATCGTCCTCCAGAGGTTCTTCAACAACATACCGCAACAGTTGCTCCACTCGAGCTTTATCCCTTAGACTGCAAACAAACACCAGCAATGATTATCCAAGAACAAAAAAAAAAATCAACAAAAGATATGAAGAGACACATACAAATGAATGAGACGGGAATTCAAAGCTTTGCATTCTTGAATGATTTCTTCTTCGTCAAGAAGCTCTTCCAATGTGTAATCCTCCTTGTCTAGTATCGAATCCACCTGTTATTGTTATCATTTATTAATAAATCAAAAATCGAAAAGCTCCAACGAATCATATATTTATTTAGTTATGTCAATACTAGAAGATGCACGAGAGATCCAATGGATAAATCTTCTACCAATCCCCCGATAAACCTTCCGCTAATCTATCTCAGGCTTAATGCAAACGAAGAAGAAACCATTTCAACTACTTATAATCGGATCATCAGAGATCGGGTAAGGCAAGCGCGAGGAAGAAGACGCAAAATATGGGATCTGTTAAAAGAAACTCACAGGAGAAGATGCGGAGAGAGAGGCTAGCTTCCAGAACATGGTGATGCTTTGTGGTTAGAACCCTGAGTAATCGTTAGATGGAGATTTTTAGTTGTGAATCGATCACTAGTCAATGGAGATCTAGAGAGAGAGAGAGAATGGGCATCGGAGTTTCTCCTGATATTATTTTTCCCCCTTTTTCAAATATCCACGCTGTCTGTCTGTCTTGCAAATAAAGGTTAATATAATAACATACATAATTTTGGGAATCCGATGCAAATAAACTCTATTATAATATGATAAATTTTAGTTTAGTTGTACGATTAACCCCTTTCTCATTGTTTTGTTGTCATTCAAATATTTGATCTGGAATTAAAATAATTATCATTTACAAAAAAAAAGTAAAAAAATTTTACTCAAACAAAATCTAACCTAGATCGTTTATAATAAAATAGTTTTGTTTTTTTGATCAAAAATTAGTTTTTTTTAGATATGAATATTTATAACCGAAAACTGAAAAAATGTTATAGAACAAAACCAAAATCTGGATTGACACCCTTGTCTATACTAGTTTTATATACTGTTCAAAGAACCGATAATTTATACTTGCTTAACAACGGTTTAACAAGCACATAAAATTATATTTCAGAACTAAAAGAAAAGTGTGATTAGTATAGAACATGTAAAACAAATGGCGTTTGGTGTATACTAAAAATCTCTATAAAATAATATAGTTTTATAGTCTCAAATTGAGTTTTTGGTTTAATTAGTAGGGCAATTCTCTTAAATAGCCCTTTTTAAGTTTTTGTCACAAGAATAGCCTTAAAAAAATAAAATGACCAAAATAGACTTTTTTTTTTTGAAATTTTGATTTTTTTTTTGATTTTTTTTTTTAAAATTTGAAACTCTAACCCCAAACCCACCCCTTAACTCTAAACCCTAAAGTGCAAATTAGTTAACCCTAGGGATATAAATGCATATAAATAATTTTTTTAGCTTCTAAAAAAAACATTTTGGTCATTTTCTTCCTTAAAAACTATTTTTGTGACAAACAAGCTAAAAGGGGCTATCCAAAGGAATTTCTCTAATTTAATATATCAATAAATTAATAATTTCTATAAATTAATAAAAAATATAGTTTTGGTGTAATCTCAACATTATTAATTTATAGAGGTTTTACTGATGTTTTTTCAAATTAGTTATTCAAAACTAATTTAATTTGATCTTATACTACCATATTTGTTTATTAGTTGAATGACTGGTGACCAACTAAACGCAATATTTTCATATTTGACCCGAACCCATAGTCAAACCTAAAAACTAGACCAGAAGGATTCAATAAAACACTTGTTAATTGAAAATCAGATAAAAGTCATAAAACCAACAAAGATATACCATTAACCTGCGTGTCGAAACTAGTTGACCAGTAAAAAAGAAAAATCTGATGGTAATTTGTATAAAATAATTACTTGTGTTTTTTTCAATCGTACATAATATTGACAAGCCATTTGATTAGTAATATTTTAGATTTTGATAAAAGAAATTATTATGTCACCTCAAGAAAGTAAAGAGAAAGTTCATATCAGTTTAGGTTTACTAAATTCTTTTTGATAAATAAAATTAGTATTTTGCTTTTGATTTATTCTGAATTTTAAAATTAATTTTATAATATCTATTATTTAATTATATATTACCTAAATCTTTATTTGTTAGAAAAGTTAGTCAAATAGTTATTTTTTAATTATGCAGAAAATGAAAAAAATACATTTTGTAAATAAAATGTCAAATTTTATTTTCTTATCTTTTCTAATAATTAATTTAATATATGGTCATTAAAATTTATCAGTCTATGGTTCAAACACATTGAATATTCAAAGGTTCAGACACATTGAATTCAATAATTAGGTAAGGTATAGTCCGGTTTAGCGTCCGATCGGATTGACAAACATTGATTAAGCGTTAATCCAAAAAGTAGGTACAGGTGGATTTAGTTAATAAAATGTATTGGTTTAATTGGTTAAGCCATTTGACATGGAGTTCGGTATATTCCTCCTTTAATCGAATGACTCACTCTCGCATAAACCTTCCTTTTTCAACCTTCTTCTTGCTCTTAGCTTAGGGTTTCCTCATTCCCAGGCTCCATGGCTTCATGCGATATCTTCACCTCTGCTTGATTCTCTCTCAGGTAACACACAACTCTCTTTACTCCACCTCGATCTATGTGCTCTCTCTTATCTTGTATACTAGATCTCGTTTGCTTCTCACCTGAACAAATCTAAGTTGCAATCAAGTCACAAAATCTGTCTTAGGAGAGCTTCGATTAGATCTCTGAACTGTGTAGAAGAAAGAGAGAATTCGAATTCGTTAAAAAAACAACTCATCGAGAGCCTTGACTTGATTCAGGATCCGATTCAAAAGTAACTTACATGAAATCGAACCTAATTGATTTCAACTGTGTTGTTGTTGGTGTGGAGAAGAAGAAGAGATGAATGTGAGTCATGCATCGGTGCATCCGGTGGAAGATCCTCCTCCAGCTACAGCCACGCAAGTAGAGAATCCGCCACGTGTTAGGATGGATGATATAGAAGGGATGCCTGGCACTTTACTTGGCGTTGCTCTTCGTTTCTTCCAGTTCTTCTTCGCTGCTGCTGCTCTTTCCGTCATGGCTTCTACTTCTGATTTCCCTTCCGTCACCGCCTTCTGGTAAACATTGTTGCTTGATTCTATAAACTGGAGTCTGTTTGATTCTTGTTTCCATTTTCTTAAGTTTGATACAAAATAGGCGTCAGGATTTTTTTGGCTTAGTGTGATTGGTTTATGAAGGTTGCTAGTCTATTAACATCGTTAAGGCTGATCAAAGCAAATTTTAACACCTTTTTGAAAGAGAGTGTGTATGAGGATTTTTAATACTTTGTGTAGAGTTATGTAAGGTTGCTAATATTTGGGGGTATATCATGGTAACAAAGATCATTGAACTAGAAAGCGCTGTCTTTGAGAAGTTAAACGCTGATAAAGGCTTGATGGATCACGCTTCATGCGGTCACAGTAACTAGTCATGTTATGAAACTTGGCGTCTCTTGCTGGTTACTAAGCTAAATTATTTTTGCCTTAATGACAGACCCTGACTTTGTCTTTGGTTCCTTCCTTGAAAGTTCTCTAGAATCAAGATAAACAAATGTTTGTAGTAGGTTTAGGCTCTGGACATAATGTGATAGTTGAATCGATTGCACATGATGGGTGGTATATTTGTATGCTATATATGATTTTCCTGAAGATGGTTTACTGTTTTTTGCTTTAATCAGCTACCTAGTTGCAGCCACCGGCCTGCAGAGCTTGTGGAGTCTTGCACTAGCTACCGTTGATGTCTATGCCATTATGGTCAAACGTTCTCTACAGAACCGACGGCTAGTGAGCGTGTTTGCAATTGGTGATGGGGTGAGAGAGGGAGAGATTTACCACACCCTTAAGTTATCAAAACTCTATGAATAAGCAAATTTTTTTTTTTTTTGAAATTCAGGTGACATCGACACTGACTTTTGCAGCGGCTTGTGCATCGGCAGGCATAACGGTGCTGATAGACAATGATCTGAATAGCTGCTCACAAAACCACTGTGTTCAGTTTGAAACATCAACAGCATTAGCCTTCATAAGCTGGTTTGCTGCTTTGCCTTCTTTTCTCTTCAACTTCTGGTCTCTCGCATCCCGTTGATAAAAGACAGATAGAAAAGATGATATTGCTCCGCGAGCATGTGTTTCCACGGTGTTAAATGTGTGGGGGGTTTTTTCAGGGTGTATAGTGACTGCTTTTTCTTATCGGGTTTGTATCCAACATTCTTCAAACCCATTACCAGGAAACTGGGAATTGTTGTGTAGACCGGCCTTGTTACGTTTTGTTTAAACACTGACAAAAGATTGGTCGGCTTGGGATCTATGATTGAAAGGAAAGTTCAGTTCTTGTAGCTTCAAGTACTTGCTTAGATCATTGTTACTACAAACTTTATATGCAAATGGTTGCACATTGTCATAGCTAAGACAAAGGAGCATGTTTCTTCTGTAAACAAGAAAAGAAAGAGAGGACACAAACAGATTGAATAAGAAAGTGAAACAGATACAAAACTAGAATCCATAGATCGCCAAGCCATCATACTTTCTAAGACTCTCAATATAATACAAATCTTTAATAAACCACTTTCAGAGACCAACCTCGAAAAAAAGCTAAACCCAAACATAGTATTTCTACCAGATTTTGAGATTCTCCAGTCTCTCTTTTACCGTCTCATGTTCTCCTTTAGAATCCTTCAATGCTGCTCTATCCGTTTCCTTTGCTTCTTCTGAAATTGCTTTAGCACTCTCTTCTAACTCGATTTCAAGATTATCAGGCAAGATTGGAGCTCTTTCCTCTCTTTCCTGGACCGCAGGCTTCACAGAGGTCTGGATATTCACTTTTCTAACAGGTAAAGACACGTCCTTTCTGATCTGTGGGGCTGAAGCAAAAACAGGCACCGCAGTTCTGATCGTGACAGGAGGCGCGATTCTAACAGGATGTGCAGTGCGCATCATCGATGGTACATACACAGAAGGCAGCTGCTGTTGAGTGTTTGTACAAGGTGGAGGAGGCATTGGAGGTGCAGAGAAGACCGGTACAGAGTTTCTGATCGTCACAGGTGGAGCCATTCCGTTGCATGATGATCTTAAATGCCTCATAGGAACATAAGGTGGCGCTGCAGTTCCTGGAGTCGCAGTGAATCTCTGCTGCGGCCTGTAGTTGCGGTTATCCAAAGCGGCTGCAATGGCTCTTTCAACGGATGCTGCTGACACGGATCTGGTTCTAGAGGAAGGTTTTGGGCAAATAAAGGGTAAGATTCTCGATGTAGTTGCAGGAGAAGGCTGTGGACTTGATGGTCTAGGGTTCTGCATGAAGAACTTCTTTGCAAATGGAACCGGCGCAGTCGAGGTGCTTCCACTGCCAATATTTTCCTTAATACGATAGTTTATCAAGGCTCTTGCTATAATCACCTGCTCTAGCTCGTCAATGTTGTCAGGCTCAGGCAATGAGCTTGAAGTTTCCTTAGCCACTGTTACCAAACAAAAAAACATTAAAGACCAAACAAAACCATATGGAAACTAAACAAAATCAGGTCAGGACAGAGGGAGGACTAACATTGTTTAAGGGAAGACCAAGCAGCCATAGCAGCATTCTTCTCTGCTTGCTTCTTGTTCTTAGCAGAATCTCCAGTGAATGTGATTCCAGCTAACTCTACGGTGCCAGTAAACACGGGTTGGTGGCCAAGACCAGACCTGAAGGTTGTGTAACGCGGAAGAGGAGCTCCCACCCTCTGCGCTATCTCTTGCAAGAGATTCTTGTACACACCCGTCTCATCCTACACGACCAGAGCGAGCCAGGACAGAGTATAATCAATCACGCAACAAGAAAAACCGAACAAGATTCAAACTTTGGATCAACCCACAGATCAATTAACCATCAAGAACCCAAATCCCCTAACACGCTAACCACACAGAGAGAGTAAAGCAACTAACCAAGATCCTAGCGGCAAGAGAGTGAGAAGGGCCACGATTAGAGAGAGCACCGAGAGCAACTTCAGCAGCGGAGTGCTCAGCTTGACGGAGAGTAGAACAGTACTGAGGACTCTCGAAGATCTCGCCGTTAAAGTTAACGGTGGCCTTGAATCGCGGCGCGTGGTCGGGACCTTCCCTTAGGCAAGTATACGAAGGGAGACCGAAGCAGCTCCTCTGCGCAAGCTCCTGTAGCTGATTCTTGTACATTTTTGTTTCTTCTACAGCTACCTGGAAACACAGAAGAACATACAAACAAACAAACAAAACTTCGATTTGGGAGAGATCAAAAGCTCTGATTTTTAGGGTTTTGTTTCCATCAATCCTCCAATCACTGGAAATCTCAAAGTGATTTCTACTTGAACAGGCCTTATGTGGCCGGAATGGAGATGAGGAAGGCGAAATCAGAGGAGATTTAGGGTTTGTTTTTGCAGAGGGAGAAGAGAGAGAGAGAAGGGGGGAAGTGAAGAGAGGAGAGAGAGGATGTGAGTGGGGTTTTTGATTTTAATGAATTTGTAATTAATGGAGAATTTATTATCTGCTTTATTTGCTGGTAGTCAACTGAACGTTAGCCTTGCATGGATGTGATTTTTTTATTCTTTCTTATTTTTCTCAAATTAAAAAGGGGTGTTACCTGAGTATACGAAAATAAATAAAATGTCAAATGATATTTGTCTCTCTTTTATATATCAGTATATATTTAATTTTTTTGGTCAATAGATCAAATACTAAAAAGTAAAAAAAAAAAATTTATTTTACTTTGTTTGGTTTTCAGTTAAATATTTTGATTTTTAATGTTTATGATGTGCTGCATCAATGTTTTATATTCATTCTGAATATCTTCTGCATGTTATGTACTTATATATGTCATACCATAATGGTGTATGATTAATACATATTCTTAAAATTTAAAAGAAAATAAAAAATTCCTTTGATTTTTTTTTGATTAAATTTACATGATCCAGTTACAACATATTAGGTTCAACTTGCAGACAATTTTTTTTTGTTGAAAACATTTTGTTTTTTTTTTATTGGCATCTGAAAACATTTTAATTTCATTTAATGTATTTGAGGATCTATTTCATTCTTCATTCATTGTCTTTGAGGATCTATTTCATTGTAAGATTTGGCGACAAATTATTACACTTTTTAATAATACCAAATTTAGCAATACTATATTTGAACAAAAGTATTCTGTATTCTCACCAGCATTGTATATGATTTTAGCATTTTAACGGTTCGAACACTAGAGAACTAGTGGAAAGTCGCATTCCAATAAAAAGGAATATGAAGATGAAAAGGAAAATTCAATTTTTTTAGCAAAAAAAATGAAAAGGAAGAAACAAATTACAAATACAGCTGCAGACCTAAGAAGTAGTGCTTTTGATTTATTTTTCTCATGTATTGAATTAATATGTTCACACACCTCTAGAGAATAATGTTAGCTTTTGATTTAGTTTTGAAACATGTCCACACAAGTCAATGGCTGAATTAGATCTCAAGTCCTGAAATTACCAAAAAGCATATTTAGTTTAGAGAGAGATAAGGGGTAGTCTCGTAAGTAAATACAATGAGTGTTTTGCAGTTAATGAAAGGTGGGATTAATAATCATAGTGTTAAGCTTAGTGGCCAACATTAACTTTTAAATTTATTTTTGTTTTTCATTTAGTCTCCTAAAGTCGATGAAGTTTGACTGATTATTCATCACATCACCATTCGTCGACGGTGTACCCATTAAGTTTGTACTTGATAGTCTTTTTTCTTATATTGACTTTTTAACTGTCGCGCAATGCAACAATTTACCTTTTAAATTGGGGAAATTGTCATTTAATTCTTCAATTTTCGAAATTAAACCAAAAATATAAGCTCATAAACATGATATTTTAATCTCGAAATATTAATCAAAACAAATAAATCTTATATTTTTATTAATAGCTAATATAGTTCTAATATCATTTATAAATTGTCTTCCTTAGTGAACTCTACGGTAGATCTCTCTTTATTTATGGGATTCACCACCGACCTACGTCCGTGGATAACTTTGTCAGACATGTATACGGTGAAATTGTTAACTCGCAAGATATATATGAAATACATGTCGTATGGACATATTAATGTTTGAAATTGGAGGATTTTGTTGAACATGATTAAAAATTCAATCAGATAACCTATAATTAATAAGTTATGAACATGTAAAATTGAAGATAAAGATAAAACAATAATTTTGTTGTGATTTCTACCTCTTTAATATGAAAACTTATTAACAGCCCTTAGAGTTGATAGAAAGAAAACTATGAAGCTAGAGACCCTTTTTCATTACTGGAAAACTTATTATGAGATATCACAAAGCTAGAAAACTTATCATGAGATAATCAAGAACGAAAACAAAATGTCGTGGTAGTTGATAATCTCAAAATCGATCAATATATTAAGAACATTTTATAACAACATAAAAAGGATATATAGAATCAAGTTGAAATACACAAACACAAAAACGATTGAATTATGGTCGCCAATCAGCGGTCTAATCACCTATATATACTCATTAAAAACCTAGCAAGAAACTGATATATGATAAACAATCTCTCATGAATTAAACCGATTCCGAAAATTTGTCCAAACAATGATCACCATGAAGATACATGTTTCCATTACGTTTTGATAACAAAAATACGTAATTGATGTCAAACCGAAGGAAGACAAATCATGTATGCATTGATGTTTTGTTATACAGCCACATATATTCTGAACAGGATTCGGATCGACGATAGAACTAGTTTCTTACAGGTGTATTAACATCGTTTTATTCGACTATCATGCATTCTTTCGAACATTAGTTTTCAGATTTTAAGTGAAGTGTCTCTCCGGATCCTTTTACTATTTAAACACATCTATCTTTGTTTTAGTTATAGTAGTTTTTTTTTCAATTTCATTTGACGTTAAATTCACTTTTGATTGTATCTTTTTGAACCTATTGGCGTTTAGATCAATATAATCATTTTCGTGACAAAGAAAAAGGAAAGAGAGAGAGTCCGAGGAATACTCGCACTTCGTCACCTATTTAATGGAAAATTATTTAGTGTATATGTTGTTTACCTTGGTCATAGTTTATTACTAGTAGTAACTAAATACAGGTGCATTTAAGCAGATCATTTAATTAGAAGCACTGTATTAACCCTCCTTCATCCGTATTGTCTAGAGAAGATAAAACAAATTCAAATGTTGTCCCAAATGCATTTATCTAGATTCCTTGGATTCGATTAAGCGCCTAGTCATAATAAATAACATATCTGAAAACAAAACTCAAATAAAAAACTTGTCAAAAATTTGCTGAAGAACTAGAGTTTGCTAGACAAGATTTTGGGGAAAAAATATTTTTCTTTTGTAAATATATTAAGGAAGCTAGATAAGATAATAGAAAATTGATGGGCATTCAAATTGAAACCACTGCACAACCCATACCCCTCAGTCCTCACTACCCAACTCCAGTCTCCATCGTTTCATCAAAACCTTAGGACATGATTATCCCTAGAACTCTAAAATGGGGGTTTTATTTTTTTATTTTTTTTTGTTGTCTGATTTTTTGGTTTTTTTAAAAAACCAATCGCAGACTGATACGTGTCAATGGGATCCATGAATAATGCAAGAAACGATTTTTATTTAATAGTTTTTGGAACCGTCTCTTGCACTGTTCACGAACCCACATGTCAGTTTGACTATTCATAATTATCAAAATTGTCTCCATCATCTAAAACTTTGACTATTTAGTCCGGTTAATAACAACAACAAAGAACTCACAGAAGAAGAAGCATTAAACATGAAATAGCTTTCTCAAGGGAAGTGTTACAAAAACGAAAAAAGCTTTCTCAAGGGTACTACAACAACGCCAATAAATTAAATTATTGTATTATTATTTTAGAAACAAAGAGAAATTAAGGGGTGATATGCTAGTACAAGGTTTAGGTACATATAATGTAGAAAGATCAAAAAGTACACATATATAAATATTTCTCCACATCTTATACGCTCTGCCAAACCTGATTGCCTATCTTTATCGCCATCGCCTGCCACATTAATTAATCATCAGAAACAAAACCTATTCTGCAGGTTTCTCATGTCTTAAGCATTTTGATTCGATAGTATCCACTATAAGTCTTCAAGCTAAAGAAAAAGCCCCACCTTGTCTGCAACATAGAGTTCAAAATCTGGTGTGGCCCAATCTCTTCTCATCTCGTCTATATTGAGTTTTGTGGGGCCATAACTCAATACATTGAAGCAGATAGTTTTTGGTACGCGACATAACTACATCAGTAACGTTTCAATTGCATAATGATCCCATGGAGATAATGACTTTTGGCTAGTTACTAGAGGTGAGAACTCAAATGAAATGTATTGATCTAAGTATATACTGCAGAACATGCAATGCCAAAGTCCAAAGGGACCTCCTGTTCCCACAGATACATCTGTTAATTATATTTTATGATTTCTATTATGAAATTTATCCAAGACCATTTTCTAGTTTAGATTAATTCAACCATAATATTCTCTAGAGAAGAAAGAAGAAACACTAACTTTGATCCATGCTTGGATGCAATTTCACCAATTGATCTTCTCTCCTTTAACCTTATCCTTTTGATGATTTCTTTGATGGAAAAAAAATCACAAAGCCTTACTCAAACTCTCTCCTAATGATTGTATGTGTAGTGTGTTATGAAGAGATTAGTTTTTCCTTATGTTGTCATACGTACAAAAGATGGAAGACCTTTTATATTAATCAAGAGGTGTGTTATTTAAACACACAACTCTTCCTTCTTTTTTTCTTTAACTGTTCTATACGTATGTAACTTATATATATATATATATATACATATAACTTATGGTAATACATAACATTATTAATACCTTGCATATATATATATATAATCATATGAGTAAGGATATTTAAATTAATGTAAAGTAAGAGGGTTATCAATACACCCATATTCCAATTCATTACTCGAACCGATCCATCACGGTATCGTCTTTTATATTAGAATATATAACATTAGTATAAACTTAACTTTATATTTAAACTTATAGACACATAGGTCAACTAGAATATTAAAATATTCTTACAACATCTGCAAGTATTAAAATTATGACATATGCATGTAAATTTACAAGTATTAAATTATGACATATGCATGCAAAAAGGCTGGAGGGTTGTATGTTGGTAAGCAGATTGGTGAGAACGATTCTGATCAAGTTACGAAAACAAAATATGTTTAGTTTACTGAGGGTACATGAACACACACAATATTAGCACTTGCCTGAAAGATTCTGATGACATAACGAAATTTGTGAGTAGAAGCAAGTCATCGGGATGGAGAAAAGCTCTCTGTACACCAGCAAGACTAACAACCTGCTAGTTAACATACAGAACTATGATTCACCAGCTGATCCATATTTCAATCGAATCTGTTCGACCTGTTTGGTGACCGGTCTCGTTGGGCTTTTCCTGATTGGAAGAGGAGTTGGGTTTCACCACTTTCTATGGGCTTTCTCTAATGGTCCTTATTTGGGAAATGGCCCACGTACAAACTTGCATGGATATATGATCGGGTATTTGGATAGGTTTCGAGAGGGTTTTTATTGGGTCTTGTTTTTTTTTGCTAGAGAAAGTCTAGATCAAAATTAATATTTGGTCGGCCGTGCGTAGTTGACCTAACCTTATTTCAAAGAAGTTTTTCTTTTCCATTTAGAACCGGTATTCAGCTTATTGAATTTACAAAGGTCAATACTATGAACATGTGAAGGATGCATAAATAAATAATTAATTGTTGAATAACCAAACAAAATAAACGTGCCTAAAATGTCATTCCAGTCGATGGAAAATTTTAAAGTAATTTTCTAAAATGACTAAAAATTAGAGAAAAAAATAAATTTGACAATTACTCAGGATTGTACCGGTAATATACCTACTATGTATATTATTCGCTCCTTGTCGCTTTGGTAGAAGCTAAAAAAAGGAAGAAAAGGACATGAGTGCAAAACGACAAGACCAACTCATATAAAACGACGAACGACTTGTTCAAGTCATCACTTACGTTGGGAAATACTTCAAAAGGCTTACGGCATCTGTTGGGTGCCAACCGGACGGGTAAATTTACCGGATATTACAGCTATGCCACTGCTTTGAAGACTATCTCCAATGGTTTACTCTATTTTTTACACTAAAATATATTGACTTTATAATAAAGTTGGAATTTGCTTCAACAATAGTATAATACTTTATTTTAGAGTAAAAAATAGAGTGAAGAACCAAAAAAAAAATACTTTTGGAGTAAACCTATTTTCATTCTATTATAGAGTGAAAAATAGAGTATCATCGGATTGGAGCATTTTTACTCTAAACTCTATTTTATAGTGAAAAATAGAGTTGGGTTGGAGATGGTTTAAGTACCAATGTTAAAAATTACCACGCACTTTGTTTGTATGCTATATATACAAACATTTTTTTCCTATATATACAAACATATTTACCCATTTGCATTCGCAAACATATTTTGCTTTTTTTAAGAGAACATATTTTGTCAAAAAATCATCTATATTAAAAACATATTTTGCTGTTTCAAAAAAAAATGAAAACATACTTTGTTAAAACACACTTAACTTTTGACTAGTCTAAGTAAAAATTATTTGTTAACGCCAATTCTGAACCATATTTTGTTTGAAGAATAATGTATATTTTCAAACAAGTAATTATTTTGAGAGTCCTATATAAAAAAATTGCGTTTGAAGCCATTGATAGGTTTATATTCAACTCATAATTCTTATAAGTTCAACTGAACTATTGATACATTAATTTATCTTCCCAGCTTAAATTTCTTTACTAGTTAAAAACAAAAAGAAATAAGAGTATTGCAATTTAGATATACTTTTTTGGGTTCGCACATGAACTTTTGACATCGATTTGGAGTAATTGTCACGGTAATGAAACGTTAAAGTTAAAATTTATTTAATTAATTATCGAGATATTATCCAAACAAGTGATTTATCCACATAAAACGCCTAAATATGTGTTGTGTTTGCTCGATCCAAGGAATTAATCCATATAATTACGTCATCTACTTAAACTAGCTACTATATATATAAAAATAAAACATACCATCAGAAGGTGGTCATAATTATAACATTATAAGATTAAGTCGTCTTGCTAGGAAACAAGAATTTATATATTTCAGAACTCAGAATGAACCACCAGATCTGCGTTTACACTAAAATTTATTTAATCCCTCCCTTGATTAATTATAAACCAGCCAAATCAGATATCGGGACATCTCTTTTTAATTGGTAGAAAATGACATAGAAAATGAGACGTGTTATTTTTTGTATCAGGTTTCAATATTTTTCATTTTATAAATGGTCTGATTACCGGTCGAGTGCTCTCATATTTCTTAATCAATTTACCCCCCAAAAATATATTTATTAATCAAACATGACTGGATTAGTAGATAAGAAAAGAGAGAGGAACATATGCCGACCAGCTTTGTATTATTAAAGGCAACGCACCATGTCTCTCATTCTATAAATAATCACAATCGATTCGTTATGTTAACCAATAATTAGCTTAATCCTTTGTTTAGCCCTCCTTGAAGAATCAAATCAAAGACTATACAAATGAAATAAGTTGACGAGACTTACTTCAGCCATATCCGCATATTTGTAACGAACTTGCCATGTTATATCTGCAATGGGTTTTGTCATCAAATATCTCTAATGACTAATAGAATACTCCCAATGATCTTATATGACTTAAGAGTCACTTTTTAAAGCATAACCCTATGAAATTGAAGAACAAATCATATTTTCCACTAAAAATGCAACAACACAAATAAGGAAATATGAATTAGAAAACGCAATACTGTCATGTTAAACTAAAATCATAAATTAATTAATCATATTTTTGTATTTATATAAAAAATTTCATCAATTAAATTATTATTTTATATTCATTTTCGTATTTTCATAATACTTCAACAAACTAGTTATTTTCCCCCAAAACAATAACCCTAACTTATACAGGAAACTGGAACTTTAATAGAACAACTGCTACAAGTTACCACACATATAACATGGAATTTGGGGCCGATAAGAAATCAACACGAAATTTGTAGTTATTTTGAAGTCATGTAAATGTAAACTTTAAAAGGTTGCGTTAGAAGCGATAGAGGTTTATATTCAATTGAAAATCCAAAGAGTTTTAATGAATTCATACGTTAAATAATCTGTGAAGCTTAGTTTTGTTTGATAGTTTATAACAGAAAAAATTAAGAGTATTGCGGTTTAGATACTTTGTTATGTTTGCACATGATTTAGGTTTTTGACATATATCTGATGGAGTAATTGTCACGTCACTGGAACGTTAAAGTTTATACTTGTTTACCTAATTAATTACCGAGATCTTATCCGAACTAGTGATTACCCACATAAAACGCCTAAACATATGTTGTGTTTGCTCGATCCAAGGCACTAATCCAATATTATTGTCTCGTCTACTTAACTTACTAGCAAATAAAATACTACATGCTCTTAGAAGGTAATCATAACTATATCATAAGATTAAGTCGTCTTACTATGAAACAAGAGATTCATTATATATATACTCCCTCCGTTTCATATTACTTGTCGTTGTAGGAAAAAATTTTCGTTTCAAAATAAGTGTCGTTTTAGAGTTTCAATGCAAAATTCATTAATAAGATTCATAGGTAATTGTGTTTTTATTTTTCTATTGGTTGAAATATGGTTAGGTGTATAGGTAATAGTGTTTTTATTTTAGAAATATACAAAATCATATATTTTCTTAATATGTGTGAATAAACCTAGAACAACAAGTAATATGAAACGGAGGGAGTATATTAGAATGAACCCACCAGATCTGTGTTTACACTAGCGCAAAACTTTGTATATATGTTATTACGAATAGTTGAATGCATTCTCTTAATTAATACTCAATCCTTTTCAGTTTAGTTATTATGGTAGAGTAAAAATTTTAGATAAATATCATTTATAAAATTTATTGATAATATTTTTAATTTATTTTTATATTAGCTAAAATATAAATAAATATAATAATGATGTTTTTATTTTGAAAATATACAAAATTTAATAGTTTATATATAATTCTAAAATGATAATTAAAATGAAACGGAAAAAATATTTAAATATAAAACCTAAATTTAGTAGATAATGACTTTAGAAAGTGACCTTGAAAATGAGACGTGTCATTTTTATATCGGGTTTTAGTACTTCACATTTTATAAATGGTTTAATTACTCTCATCTGTCGTAATCACATAATTAAACTAGTCCAAAAGAAAATGGAAAGGAACATATGCCGACCTACACTGTATAATTGAAGACAACGCACCATGTCTCTCGTTCTACAGATAATCCCAATCCATGCCACATGATTAACTAATAATTAGCTTAATCCTTTGTTTAATATTTTCTTCAAATAATGAGTGGAGAGAATCTAATTAAGGATAAAAATGAAATAAGTTGACGAAATGTAAAAGATTACTATATATAAAAGTCGATTCCATATTTGGTGTCCCAAAACTTCAATACAATCTTTTAAATTAACAGTCTCTTTTATAATAATCACTACTTGTCGAGATCTTAGCCGCAACAGTAAAAAACAAAAGCAAACGTTAAAAACGAATTCCAAAAAAACTCACCATCTTACATTTTCTTCCATTTGTAACCCCAATATTTTAACAAATTTAATCTTCGATCCCTCTAATTTTGAAAATAGTATTTCGCACCCTACTCAGATCTCTCCCTTTCAACGTCCTCCCAGCACCTTCGTGAACCGAAAACGAAGCCATCCTCCGACTCGCAAGCAACTCATGCGGCGGCACCCGCCGTGTCTCTCCACCGCATGCAGCAACTTCGTCACCGTCGGTTTCCTCGTTCGAAGTCTGCCTCCGTGGACTCTCTTCCCCGAGGATCTTCGACCAGTCAGGCACGTTGACCGGGAGAGAAGACGCAGCTGAACCGGCGAATTTCTTCGAAACCGAACCACCGCGAGGGTTCCGGTTAACTCCGGTTCGATCGGAGGTGATTGTAAGGTCACTAAAGGTGAAACCGGAAGCAGAATCTGAACCGGTATTGAAGAGGTCCCACTCGTCGAGCTCGAAATCGGAAGGGGAAGAAACGTGTTGGTCGGTGGAGAAGAACCGGTGGCTTGGCCGCGGGTAGTAGCATTTGCTCGTAGCCATTTGAGAAGGAAGAAGAAGAAGAAGAAGTTATATTGGTTTAACTCTCTTTTGTTTCATGGTTGGCTTCATTTTATATAGAAGGCAAGGTCAATGATAAACTCACTAATTACTAAACTACCCTTGTAAATTTTGTAGAAATTATTTTTGTGATTTATCGAAACGAAACGATGACTGTCAAAAAGGTTTTTGTTATGCGCAGAAACCGAGGGAGGTATTTTTTTTTGTCCAGGTTTTGTTTATAATAATATTAGTGTAAATATTTGAATCATGTGTTAGTAGACCGGAATATTTTTTTAAACTTTTCTTCGAAATTTCGTAGTTATATATTATCATCAACAAAGGAGCATCAGCTTCTTCTATTCGAGCCACTAAACCCAATCACATACTCAATACTTAGCTTGTTCGTGAGACAGTGTTTAACCTTTTTCATATGTATTTTTTTAAGAAGGTCGAAGATTTTAATTTGTTAATATAGTTTTAAACACGTTCAATCAATTTTTTACTATGTACATAAATAATAGAATCAGGAGCGGAACTAACTATTTTTTTTAAAAAAGAATTTCATCGACTAAAAGAAATTCCACACTTTTGAATTTTATTTAATTTATAAAATATATGTTTCTTCATGTGTTTAATATGGTAAATATACATAATAATTAAAATTTACACGACATGCAAGGTCATAAAATATTTTTCATAATTTATTTTCATTGTTTTATTTTTTTCTTCGTTTCCATATATTTAAAACCAAATAATAATAAGTTTTGATTGGAGCCTTTATTATCTTATATCCGATTCTGGAGAGAATACTGTTTACAACTTATTAAAAAGTTGGCAAATTCATAAGTTAGCGTAAGAAGGAAATTAATGTTTTTTCTTTTCTTTTCTGTCGCCAAATACTGATGCTAAAGTCGTTAAAGCTCACTTAACATTAAAAAAAAAAAAAAAAAAAAAATTAAACTAATGTGTTTATGGAAACGACTAATACATTTGTTTGGCGGGACTGGATAACGTGATCTTGACACGTGTTACTCATTCATATGGTCACGTAATCTTGATGCAGGAACACATGTCATTATCATTAAACCAAGACAAGATGGTAAAACTGTGAATGAAGATAAAAAGGTCCCAAGAGATACGACAAAGTAGTGTACGATGAGATGGAAGGTGGGTTCATGTTCTGATGTTCACTTGTCCGAACCGTAAGAAATTTTTTATCCTTTCCTAGAAAAAGACAAAACTATAAAAAGTGGTCCTAAGAGTTCACGCGTGGCTGTTCCACCGTCGGGATCCACGTGGAGAGATGAGCTTTCGTGTACGACTCCGTGGCGTGAAGGCACGTGATTGATTCCAGTTCATTGGTCCATAACGGCGTCGTTTTGCAAGCTGCGAATTACAAAAGCTTTTCTCCTCCCTAAGATAACTCTGTAGACGACAAAACTAGTTCATTGGGGAACGCAACATTAATACCTGAAAACGGTATGGTATGTTCATCTCTCCGAGGAAAACGACAAAGCTTGTTTATGCAAACGCGTCTATCATATAATGGCTTTGGACCATTACAATTTTCTAATTCATATAAGGGCCCGGCCCGCTCAATACTTCAATATACAGACCCATCTCGTCGTTTTGGTGGTCCTTGTATAATAACATTATAAAGACTAATGAATTAGAAAATTAAGCATGCAGCCATCAAAACTCTATTTACATTTAGCTGCTGGAATTCGTATAGAAAAGGCTTTATTTAGACTCTTCTCACCAGCAACTCCTTTTTTTTTCTTCTTTAAAACACTTACTAAGATTCGGGCTTAATATCTTTGGGCTGGTAGTCTAAACATTTTCAAGGCTGGAACTGGAACTGACAGCCACTATAGCCCATTGAAAATGAAGCAATGTACTTCAAGCGAAGCAACTTGGAGTCTGGGATAGAGATATGTTACTTTCTGTTGTTAACTCAAAAACAATTCTACAGCATCATTCAATGATATTTACTCTCCTTGAGGATGTTCTCAAGATAAAGACACCCTTCCGTGACTTTAATTAAGTTCATCTGTACACACAGAGATACTAATCATGTGGCTGATATATACTCGCAAATTTCTAACTAAGAATCTAGTCTTTTGCTGGATCGTTCATCTTTGCGAAATCTATGCATATCTCACCCGTGAGGCTGTGACCCTTCTTAATATTAAATTAATATAATCAGGGCCGGCTTAACCCAATCAAGGGCCCTAGGGCAAAAAAAAAAAATTTACCTTTAAAATTTTATATTTATTTAATGTTTTAAAATAAATCAATAATATTTTATATATTTTGTGATGTAAATAGAACTATTATACATATAAAAAAATTTGGATCCTTTTTAGTTCTATTAATTAAATTTTTTATTTTTTTTTTCTATGTAAATATATGTATTTATAAAAAATTTGGGCCCCTCAATTCTTAATATACGGGGGGACACGGGCTTGGGCCCGGGGCGATCGCACCGGTTGTCCCCCCTCCTGAGCCGGCCCTGAATATAATGAAAAATAATGTAGTAGCAAAATCGTTAAAGGTTCCTTTGATCAATAATTCAATATTATAAAATATTGTGTCACTCAATAAAGTATTATGCTATTGTTTATAACACATCCAAAAACAGAATATTTGCAGAAGTTGTTGTACAAAACTAAATTCATTTACTAGCCATACAAAGTTGAAAAATCTTAAATGTCTTAAGTAAGAAGAGGGGAAAATCCTGTGAAGTGAACCACAAGAGCAGCGGTGAACAATTCAAACAAAAGACTCACGTTACGAATACACGTGAACGCAATTAAAAACTCATAACCAATTTAACCTTCCTCTCCAGTCTCCACACACACACACACACAATGAAAACAATTCAATCTCTCTTTCATCTCCAGTAACTAGTTAGTAAGCATTGACATATCAATAATACAAATACATACTGTAATCAAGAAAATATACAAATCAGATCGCATACTATGTGATAGAAATAGAAAATGTTTGACAATATATTATGATGATAAAGAAAAATTTTACTGAATATTTTTTTTATTCGTATTAAGCGATATTTTTACTAATTAATTTTAGGGCAATTCTCTTAAATAGCCCTTTTAAAGTTTTTGTTACAAAAATAGCCCTCAAAAAATAAAATGACCAAAATAGACTTTTTTTTTTTGAAATTTTGATTTTTTTTATTTTTTTTTTGAAATTTGAAACCCTAACCCCAAACCCACCCCTTAACTCTAAACCCTAAAGTCCAAATTAGTTAACCCTAGGAGTATAAATGCATATAAATGAATTTTTTAGCTTAAAAAAAAACATTTTGGTCATTTTCCTCCTTAAAAACTATTTTTGTGACAAACAAACTAAAAGAGGCTATCTAAGGGAATTACTCTTAATTTTATATCTCATTATGTCCAGTTATGTACATATCTACCATCAGTTTACTTTTATCGGTAGTATGAGTCTAATTTTATATCTCATTATGTTCAGTTACTCATTAATAGAGAATGCGTCTTTTTACTTGACAATCTTGTGTGTTTATTATGCCGCACCAATAAATCACCTCTACCACTTATATGCAATTTTAAACAAGTTTCTTCTGAAATTGGTGACTTGAGATACTTTTCTTCAATTATTTCTGAGATGTGAGGAAGTAGATTTTGTTTCATATTTGTTAATTTATTTTCAGTTTACATGACTTCAGGCAGATAAAGAAAGTTGCTTAGTCTTTCCCTGGTTCCTAGTTCCAAGAGGCTGCTGTGAACCATATTATAAATTCTTAAAACATCATTTAAAATAAAGCAACCATCAAAATTTGGTAAAACATCATTTAAAGATAAGGATGACCAAGTGGATTGATAAACATGTTCGCCTTAGACTGTTGATAATCCAAAAAATAGACGATAAGATATACTCCCTCCGTTTCAAATTACTTGTCGTTCTGGAGTAGAATTTTTGTTTCAAAATAAGTGTCGTTTTCGGTTTTCAATGCAAAATTTATTGGTAATATTATTTATTTTATTTTTCTATTGGTTGATATGTGGTTAGGTGTATTGGTAATAGTATTTTTGTTTTGGAAACATGTAAAATTAAATGTTAGAACGACAACTAATATGAAACGGAGGGAGTACGAGGGAAGACTTCAAAAATAGCTGGAAGCAACGACCTAGTTCACGCATCTGTTCTTAGACGTTTTTTTTCTTGGATCACTTCCAAAAATCTCTTTCGAATTTTTCTCTTTTGAATTTAATTTTACATTACGTTATAAAATGATAAGATGAAATACTATTATTTGTAATCAACGCAACTCCATAGAAAACTAACAAGGAATAATAAACAAGCCCACAATCTATGACGCACATGATAACAAATCCTAATTTCTTTTTAGGTGATTATTTCATATAAATGCATGACTAAAACCTAATTTTCTTAAGAACCCAAATCAGATCAAATAAGCAAACGTAAGTTACAAGATTCCATCTCGTGAGCGAAACTCACAACATAAATTGAGGCATGAAGCTAAAAGATGCATGCTTGACCCCTCTTGTGCCATTATAAATAAGAGATCGATTTTAATTTGTGTTCTAAGGCAGGTGCAATTATTATTACACTCACTCACTCATATAACCACAATAAAAGTTGTTGCTGATCCTTCAAGGGAAGAACTTGAATTTAATTATAGGATGCCAAAGGTTAATGATGGTTCCTACTTTTCATTCTTCTACTTCCTAATTATGCCTTAATTAAAAAGACGATGATGCTACCAACTAACGGTAGTAATTAAGCATCTTATATAGGACCAGATCTACTCATAATTTCTAATTAGTAGTTTAGTTAAAAGCATAAACTTAGCATGTTACCTTCATAACACAAATCTTGTGGTTATTGGGTAAAAAACAAGATGGTTTTGACAAAATCTTGAGACGTATTGGGTTTATAACAAGAAAACCAAAAGATTGTAGGACCATAGAAAGAGAAAAAAAGAAAAATAAGTTAGGGAAAGGTCTCATGAGAATATCATGAGAAATCATTTTGTTCCCTAATTCTGTTAATCTCTAAATTTTTCTCACCACCCAAAACTAGTCCCAAGCAACAACCACTTTGTTACAAACTCACCTTATAAATACCAAACCTTACCTCAAAGTTTCAACAAACACACAACACTTGCCCCACCTGCTCAATAACTTATAGCCTTCTACATTTTCAGCGAACAAACTGAAGGTGAGTGAGAGAAATGAATACAAAGACTTGCCTCGTCTTCTTCCTCTCTTCTCTAATCATCACAAACATCGCCTTAGCGCAAGACCGAGCTCCTCACGGGTTAGTTTATGAAACCCCAGTGGCGTTTTCACCTTCTGCATTTGACTTCTTCCACGCACAACCAGAAAACCCGGATACCACTTTAGACCCTTGCGCTGAATCCGGCTGCTCGCCTCTCCCCGTGGCTGCAAAGGTTCAAGGAGCTTCTGCAAAAGAACAACAAAGCGAGATAGCAACAATGTCAATTGGTTCCAGAAGTGGAATGGGAGCTGGTGGCGCGGTCATGATCATCTTTGGACTTGTGTTTCCCATGCTGATGTGAACCATTACAACTCCATCCAACCTAGTGTTTTATTATGATAGAGCAATATAGCTAGAGTTCGAGTTTAAATGTGTGTTTTTTTTTCTTCACTTTTTTCTTGAAGCTTGTATCTAAATTTCCATATGCAGTGGTTTAAATCAGAGTAATGATCAAGCAACCATGGCTACGGATCTCAGACATGTTTGATTAAAATTTAGGAATTTTTAAAAGAGTTGTTTTATATTAAAACATAATTTTCCCAATCTTCAGTTTGGACTTAAGGGTATTATTATCCTTTGTTCTTTAACATGAGTTTTTAATTTATGATTTGACTTTTTTTTTTTTTTTACACTTTTCGGTTAATAGACGACTCTTATATCTCTTATTTAAGAAGCTGTTCTTAGAAATTTTTTTTGTTAAAACTAAAAAGTTAAAAACCATAAGAACTCTAGTCAAAGAGACCGGAGATAATAATGGTCTTAAAAAACAATAATATGTGAAATTGAAGAGTGTGTGACACATGAGCTAATTTGTGCTGAAACGTGCAAGCTCCCTATTCAGCCACACGTCAACTTTCAACCTTCGACCTTCGACCGCTCCCGCTTTTTAAGGTAGTTATTTCCTCTAGACAAAGTCATTTCTGAAAAATCTAATGGAGAAGAAGAAAAGCGAGGAATCAAGGCCGCCACTGATGGCGTTAAACCATGTCTCAAGAATATGCAGAGACGTTAAAAAGTCTCTAGAGTTCTACACAAAAGTGTTAGGATTCGTGGAGACAGAGCGTCCCGCTTCGCTAGACTTCGACGGTGCGTGGCTATTCAACTACGGTGTTGGGATCCATTTGGTACAAGTCAAAGAAGAAGACAAGTTGCCTTCAAACACGGAGCATTTGGACCCCATGGATAATCACATCTCGTTCCAGTGCGAAGACATGGAAGCTTTGGAAAAAAGGCTCAAGGAAGTGAATGTCAAGTATATGAAGAGGACGGTGGGTGACGAGGAAGAAGCAGCTATCGAGCAGCTCTTCTTTAATGATCCTGATGGTTTCATGGTCGAGATTTGTAACTGCGAGAATCTTGAGCTTAAACCGCGTGATTCCGCTGATGCTATACATCTCCCGGGTGATCGACACACGCCTCCTGTTGCAATCCCTGGAAGATCAGACCGTGCGGATGATACTAGGCTGCCTCAGACCAATTCTTAGTACTGTCTAGCTAGACTCTTTTTTCGTGTGTTTTTGTTCTTTATACTGTGCTAAAGTTACTGCTATATTATTTAATGTTTTGTTTGGACCACAAACAATGGAGTCTGAGCTCTGCGTCTTGCTACTGCTTAACGAATCAAGACACAGGCCTAAACAATAAGCATAACCGGCTCAAAGTAAGCCATAACCCACAGTTTTAAAACCTATTCGATAATGGGAAGCTTCAACTTTGTAAAAAGGTCTGAAAGAGTGAAGGCATTTAAGCAAAGCAATCTTTAGAGATATAGGGGCAAACCACTGGACTCATCAGCTGCTGTCACGACCTCCCTTACATTAATATTCCCATGACTTTGAAGAAAGTAAAAAGAACCCAACATTTCCAGGGCTTTTGACTTCTTTCATGCACACGTATGGCCACTTTAGATCATTGCATAGAATCTGGCCGCCCGCGTCTTTTACACAAGCACAGGAAAGCATGATAGCATCAACGTCAGAGTGATTCTTGAAGCAGGATAAGAGCTGGTGGTATGGTCGGGGGTCATGTTTGAACTTGGGTGCTGATGTGAACCCTTCAAATTGCGTTCAGCTTAGTGTTTGAAATGATACTTGACCTGAAATGTGTGCTTTTTCTTATAGCTTGTGTCTAAGTTTCCATATGCAGTGGTTAATACTAGAGCAATGTATTCGACTGTTTACCAGATACTGATCACCTGCCGATAATAGATAGATACACAAGATAACAGGACCGTAGGTCACATAATCTCAATCATTATAGGTAAGGGATAATAAACCCATGTTAACATTTTCAGTAAATACAACAACTCTTTTCTCAAGAAAGCATTCAAGACAAGCTCCAAAGATTCGTAGCATCTAAAGAAGGGGCAAGAATCAAAATGCATCTCGTCTCGTCGGAAGTTTTCACATTTGCAGCAAAAAAAAGTAGTTTGAATCAAATCTTCTACAATTTACGAGAACTAAGATAGTGAATGGCAGGTTGAAAGGTCTGGTCCACAGCTTTGTTCCATATAGATGCAAATTCCATCCTATATTTCTTACCCAACATCCCATCATCTCTCACCTGTAAAACAAACCAAGTTTTTAAAATTGCAACAAAGTGTCCAACATACTGAACTTATGCAAACTCTCTCTCTCTCTATCTCTGGGAAAAAAGAACAACGAATCACGATAATTATAAGAGTGGGGGCAACTATGGGCCTTAGCCCATTATAATTGACAAGAATGCAGACCATATGCTTTTTTTCACAAGATGCACCACCTATTATATTCAACGACTCTATCACAAAATATATAAATGTAACTATTGTTCATAATAACCTATTTACTTTGGCATAAACATGGTTGTCAAAAAACAGGTTAACAACTTCCTGAATATTTCAGTAGTACTAATGTAATCTTTTCTATATTCAGAGTTTTTAATTACAGATCTGGAATTCCAAGTGTAGTTTTATACATGATGTATTGACATATTAATAATTTGTATGTTGAACTGGAAGGTGAGTATACTGAAAAAACAAAAACAAAAAAATAGATTTTTATCTGCACAATCACGTAATTATTTTGATAAGCTGTTAATACTAACTATTTGTCAACCCATTTCATGTTAGTGAAAAATTATTTTTAATGTTCTTTTGTAATCGAAATGAGATAAACCGTCTTAATGCGTTTCATACTTAAATATCTTGTATGTTTTATAAAAATACCCGCAAAATCATAATTATCTATAAATTATTTAGTGTTTAAAATCATTTAATTATGTTTAATATATATATGTATAGAAATATTATTTTATTTTTCGTTTTTAAATTAAAATGTAATAACATATTAATGTATAATTATATTTAAATATTATATTCAAATTTAATTGTTTATTTATAAAATATATTAAGTATATTTTGATAATGTCTTGTTATATTATAGCTTGATTCAGATACAGATTCAAGTTTTTTTTATTCAATAACGGTTCATGCTTAGTAAAGATCCCACTAAAATTTAAAATATGTGTTCCTTTTCTATTATAGTTAAATAATTAAAAAGAAATCATAAAATTAGACTAAAAAACTCATAAATTATTTTTCATCCTAAGTCACTGCTTACTCTGTGCTATAGACCGGATCTGGGTTCAGATCTCGGATTTTCGATTTTTTCAAAGACATACACGACACCTTCCTTCCTTAGGAGGGTCTGACACGCCACTAGTTCAAGACTTTCAAGTTCGGGTTACAATATTTTAAGAAGCTACATATCACGACTCTTTTCATTTAATCAACGAACAAAACAAATATATTAAAAACGAATGAGAGTATTACCCAAGTTGCTCAAATACATGCACCACCACTCCACCAGTGTTGTTTTTTAATTAAGAAAAGACATGCAGCCAAGTTTGAATAATGAAGCAGGCTTAACGCGTTCGACATGGGTAGCAGCAACCTCATTAAACAAAATAAATGATATATCAATTAAAAACACAACTAGTTTTGAGTATTTGTCAACTGCTTAATTTAACAAGAAACATGCAATGATTCATCTTCTTCCCACGTTCATTCTCTCCTTCTCCTGCTTCTTCCTACCTTTCTCAAAGACAATAGAAGCTTATATTGAATCGCCATAACAATGGCGAAAAGGCTCTGTTTCATTTTCATTCTATCAATGTGTCTTCTAACTGTCGATCTCACACGCGCTGAGGAGGAGTCTCCCCCACCGGCTATCTCGCCAGGACGTGATTCTCCTCTGCCACCGGAATCACATTCATCTCCGTCACCACCAGAAGCGGATTCCCTTCCTCCACCAGCTTCATCACCAAGACATGAACCCCTAGCGGATTCTCCTCCACAACCACAACCACAACCTCCACCTCAACCGTCAACATCTAGTGGACCATCTCCTGTTCCTACTTCGTCAGAGAACGATTCCCACGAGGATTCAGAGCCAGAGACAGAGTATTTCCCTTCTCCAAGGCCGTCTCCAGCGCCAGAAGAGAGAAAACCAGATGATATCAAAGCAAGCGAGGATGGTGATGAGTTGGAGAAAGAAGAAGATAGCGAGATGAGTGGATTAAAGAAAGCTGGGATCGCCATTGGAGCTATACTTGGAATAGGAGCGATTATAATGGGAGCTATAGTTTACAAAAAACGTAGAGATAACTTAACCAGAGCTCGTTACACTTACTTCCAAGGAGAGTTCCTTTAAACTGCTTTCTTGCTTTTTTCTTCTTTTTTTTGGATTAAGAAACATATATAATCTTTTGATTACATTGTTGTTTTTTTGGTGGTGCCACATGATGATGAATCTTTCATCTCTTAGTAAAGTTTATATTACCTCTTAAGGAGCATTACCATGTCCCAGTGGTCAGAAGGGACCAGATCCAAAATTTTGGGGTTATAAACATTTCTCAAAAAAATTCATTTTTTTTTTTTTTTTTTTGCATAATTTCTACCTATGTATTTAGCTTCTAAAATTTTAGGGGCTTATGTTTCACTAGAGTGTGGCTTTGATAGGTCTAAAAGGTTTATTTGTTATTTTAGTTTTTTGAATGAAGTTCTAAAAGGTTTAGAAGCAGACATTTTCTATGTTTACATTGGATACTAAGATGCTCAGAGTACGGTTACATTGTTTATGTCTAATAAATACATTATGTTTGAGTTGGTACGTCCTGTGTTTGTAGGTATAGTTGTGACTATTGTTCTTTGAGAATGATAATTCTAAGTTTGAATACAACTGGGTCGAAGGTTGTGAAAATAACGAAGAAGATGAGACACCAAAGAATAATCAAAAACCAATATTACACTGCTGACTATGTATGTTGCTACATCATCAATGGAAAAGGAGAGAAAACTGATGGCTGAGATATGTCTAGAAAGATCATATGTTATTCATTTATGAGCGCGACTCAACTGCTCATTCGCATACTGATGTTTAAAACAAATCCATTGTCTATGGTCTTATTAAAGGAAGGACAAATTAACTAAAACAAATCCATTCTCCATGGTATTATTAATGAAAGGAAAAATACATAAATAAAACAAATCCATTCTCTATAGTCTTATTAGTGAAAGGACAAATATAAATAAAACAAACTTAATGTTAAACTGTAAAAACGATGCTGCAGAAACTGAGTCTCTTGGTTTGTCTTGTGTGACACCACAATCGGTGGGTTTAAACGAAACCAGTAGTGAAGAATGATCATAACCAACCAAGAAGTTGTTCTGTGCTCTATTACCAAAGACAGCCTCTTCAGCAATTGGGGTCATCGGACCACACATAATCATCAGACAAATGGCTTCTTGTCCATAAGCCATATACGTGTTGTTTTTATCCAAAACAAGATCTGCACCTCCAGAGAAATGCATTGTGATCACTGGAAAGATATCCATCGTGTTCGTTTTGTAGCAAAGTGTGTCGTCGTTCGCGTAAGTTACTCGTTCCGCAGTCACAACCTTTTCCACTGAATCCCTCACTAGGCTGCAGTAGCTAGCGGGCAAGTAAGTGAAAGTGGTTCCAGAGTCTATGACCATGTTGCCGTCTACGGCGTGAAAGGGTGTCCCCAATGTTTCAACGCGAGTCTCCCCAACGCTGACGGCGTCCAGGTTTAGGTAATAGAAACCAGGTTTCTCCTTCTTCGTAAACATGGTGGTTGAGACAGCCCCATCTCCTGACACAATAGCATTACTTCCAAAGTTGATCTTACTAGTTCCCTCAGGGGAAAAGCAGTAAGAGAAGGCACCGAGCATGTTTTTGCCCATCTGAGAGATGAGAGACAAAGATGTCCAACTTAGACCAACAATGCCCGAAGCGGTTGTTAAAAACCCTGAGCTGTTGTGCGAACATCCAATAACGGTTTCAGGCATTACATAGGAGTGTCCAGAAGTGGATTGGATGGTGAGAGTCTCGGTTGCTAAGCTTCCTTTGGAATAGCTTTGGTCTCCGTATAGCAAAGCATAATCACATGAAGACTGGTCGGGGGTATTGCATTGTTTCTGTTTGTAGGTTGAGGACTTGGAAGGGTCGAATATTGGATTGCGTTGGTAGTAGCAGTTAAGACAAGGCAAACATTGTGTCCATATGATCTCGCTTCCTGTGTCTAAGATTGCTTCCATCTCCACAGGAGGAGTACCGATTTTGAGTTTCATAAGATACTCCGAGGTTTCAAAGAAGATGTCAGCGTAAGGAGATGATCGGAGTNAGCAGTATTAGAGCTTCGTCGAGAAGAAGATGAATTAGTGCGACGGTGGATTAGGTCCATGGTGAAGCCGCTGGGAGGTGATGAGGCTGTGGCAGTGATAAAGAGAAAAGCTGTAATGATTTGAAGAGAGAGTACCATTCTCATCATTCTGGTGATCGATCGAGTAATACTTTTTTAGGTTTTGAGACACAATGCAACTTCTTGATCATTCCATGCACATATTTATACAGTATGGACTTTAGTCGTAATTGTTAATTTTCCTGATTTTTTCATTTTCCCAATTCGGTTATTTCCATTTTGAATAGTTTTACAATTTTGTTTCTAAGAGTTTACTATGGTTTTCTGGTTTTTCATTTTTACGTTCTATTAATGGAATTATCACTATTATACCGAAAATGTATATCTTACGTAATTGTTAACTGTCCCGATCGACTTGACAACTTTTCCATTTTTTCTGATTTGAAAAGGTAAAAATACAATACTTTTAGGTTATTTGAAAAGGTAAATTTTGTCAATATAACTATGTTTTTTTGTGCACTCGTCAAGGTAGCCAGTTTAGGTTTCGACCGGCCTATGCAATTCAAACTTTAGTCTAATCTATAATATTAAATGTGTTCTTTCCAAAACTGATTGGATAAACTGATCGAACATTTCAAAAAGAAAATTTATCTAAAGAAGATAACAAATATAATGAAAAATGGATTTTATTGTTTGTTAGAAATGGACAAAGTTAACCAAGAGAGATGACCTAGTGATGTGTTTGATTACAATTTTTAAATTTTGTTTAGTGTAATCTATTTTTCTACTGTGTTATATCATTTTTAGTTAATAGTGAAAATTACGAAAAACAATTTTCGTTCAAAAATATCTTAATTAGAGGTTAAGAATTTGATAATTACTTTTAGTGGTGGTGGAAAGATATCATCATTTTTCTCGATGATGGTGATTATAACGGTGGAAACGAAGATCGCATTGAAGATTATGGGTTAGGATGCAATGATTGGAGGATAATCAAGCAAGTAGAATTATCTGGTGGCAACGGTGTCCCTAATGTTTCAATGCGAGTCTCCTCAACACTGACCGCGTCTAGGTTTAGGTAATAGAAACCAGGTTTCTCCTTCTTCATAAACATAGTGGTTGAGACAGTCCCATCTCCTGACACAATAGCATTACTTCCAAAGTTGATCTTACTAGTTCCCTCAGGGGAAAAGCAGTAAGAAAAGGCACCGAGCATGTTTTTGCTCATCTGAGAGATAAAGATCTCCAACTTAGATCAACAATTCCCGAAGCGGCTGTTATAAAATCTGAGGTGTTGTGCGAACGTCCAATAACAGTTTCAGCCATTACATAGAAGTGGCCAGAAGTGGATGGGATAGTGACATTCTCGGTTGGTAAGCTTCCTTTGGAATAGTTTTGGTCTCCGTAAATCAAAGCATAATTACAAGAATGGTCAGGGGTACTGCACTTTTGCTCTTTGTAGGTAGAATATTGGATTGCATGTTGGAATTTAATTTTAATACAAATGTTAAAATGATAGTTTGTTTGAATGAGAAATGTTTGTTTTAAGATTTTAATACAAAGCATAATACAAATGTTTGAATGATAATTTTAGGCCATGTTTATTGGCGGGTTCTTAGGATGGGGTTCTTAGCGTAATTTAAGAACTGTCTCTTAGCTTTAACTAAGAAAAAGTTAAGAGACAGTTCTTAAATCTCTTATTTAAGAACTGTCTCTTAACCTTTTTTAGTTAAAGTTAAAAGACGATTCTTAAATTACGCTAAGAACCCTACCCTTAGAACCCGTCAATAAACATGCCCTAGCACAAAATGGATAGTGTGAAGAAGTCTAATAAGGTTAATAATCTTAGACAGTTATAGAGAAGTGTGAATTTATACTAAACCAAGCACACACACTAAGTTGAGTCAATGTAAATTCGAACTTGAGTTCGGTTTAGATAACAGTTCAAATATATGAATCATGGTCCAACAACTTATATTTTTATATCAAAGTTTATTTTATGTAATTGATCACTACATATATAAATTAAAATTTGATTAAAAAAATGAACAAGTCTTTTAGAGAATAAAAAATAATCAAAACTCATTAATTCTTGTTAAGAATTAGTATTGGTCACCAAACTAAAAAAAATCTTTAATTTTGTGATTAGTTTTGTGGTTAATACCAAAAATTAATGCACCATTATCTCCACTAAAACCAAAAATGTTTTTGGTATTTTGTTTAGCTATATAATGTTTCTTCTCGTTCCACTAAAAAAACACGTGAACAACAATAATCTCTTTCATTTTTTCTCTTTATTTATTTTTCATTTGTCAATGAAAATACACATAGAATGAAGGCTTGCTAGGCTTTTTATTCAAGTGGTGCGAATAGAAGAAATAAGCAGTTTTATCATTGGACTCTAATTACCATACAACTGTTACACTACAGAACGTTTTTTGAGTTAAGGAAAGAGATTTCCAACTCTCGACTCTGCAAAAACTTGTTGTCCATTTCGTTTAATTCACGGTATTTTTGTACTTATTCATTATTCTTTATAATCTATCTTACCATTATTAAGATTGTGCCCCTTTGTAAATTAGGGTCCTATAGTCTTAACTCAAAAAATGTTTATTGCTTCTATGAACTAATCGATCTGATAATTGTAAAGTTTTTTTATTGTAATAATATGTTCTATATGTTGTAATCATGTAAATATGGTTGAAACAGTTCAACCAAAATCCAAAAAAAATAATCAGTGATAAATTTTTCAACCTTATGCAATTTATTCTGATATTTTATATCGTTAATTATATAAAATATAATTTCTTACTTGGTATGATACTTGTTGAACTTTCAACAAAATTTCAGAGATAATCAATCTATTTGACTGATTGAATTTAGGGAAAAAAGTTTTTTTAGACCAAAAAAATAGGTACATTGTCCCTCTAAGTTAATCAAAACACTAATTGTTTCTTTAGGCTAATTATTTTCAAAATGACAGTAATACCCTTAAATTTTAATTTAAATTTGAAATTATAATTACTAAATAATTAATAATATATATATATTAATTATTTATGTAACCTAAGTAATAATAAAAACAACAATTAATTATAAAATCAAAATTACAATTAGTAAACCAATTAGTAAAAAATTATAATATAATTATATAATCTAAATAATTTAAAAACAAAAAAATATAAAATATAAATTCAATTTTAAAATTTAAATACAATTAGTAAATAATTATAATATATAATTAAATTATATAATCTAAATAAGTTTTTTTAAAACTAACAATTCAATTATAAAATCAAAATTCAAATTGTAAATAATTATAATATATATATTTTTTGGTGAAAATATCTTTCAGATATATTTTGTTCCTATATTTTTGAAACAAACCTTATCTGTAGAATATGTGCATTCTACTATATGTAGAATACAATAAATATGTTAGAACTTAATTTCTACGGGTTTTAGATTTAAAGTAATGTGTAGATTTCGATTTTTACAAGTTTTAGATTTAACGTAATGTGTAGATTCTGATTTCTACGGGTTTTAGAATGAGAGGTAAAGCGTAGAATGTGCATTCCAATTATTTTTAGATTACCATTATTTTCGTAGAACTCATATTCTAAAATAGTAGATTCAATGAAAAATGTAGATTGCAGTTTCTACTAATCAGAATATGAATTCTACTTTTGGTAGAACAAAATTTGAAATTATGATTTTAACATTTTTAGAACTGAAAAAAATATTACTAAGTTGATATTGGTATTTCATCAATAGTTACTATTTTTAGATTTTTTTTTAGTTTGTAAAACTATTTATTTGATTTATTTTTGAAAATACTAAAGGCCATTATGGGCAAAAATGATACAAAATAGAAATTAGTCTAATGAAACAATGTACCTATTTTTTTGGCCTAAAAAAACTTTTTTCCCTTGAATTTATTTATGATTGCCTTTATAAAAACGTTCAGGAACTTCTAAAAGGAATCATAAGAAAACTATATTAAAGCTTCGTTATGCTTTTGGTTTCTTTGTGAAAAGGCAAAGTATTAAGCTCGTTAAAATAAATTTTTTTGATGAATTTTGTGATTTGCTAAACTTTGAACGAGTTAATGCTTTCCTACAAAAATGGTAATCGTTTTGGGATTGACTCATTTAATTACTCACTCCGTTTCGTAAAGAGTGTCGTTTTAAAGAAAATTTTTCGTTACAAAATAAATGTCGTTTTAGAATTTCAATGCATAATTTATTGATTTTATTTTTCAGTTTAATTTTCTATTGGTTGAAATATGATTAAGTGTATGGGTAATGATGTTTTTCTATAAAAAAATATGCAAAATTAAATGTTTTCTTAATCTGTGTGAAAAAGCTAAAACGACACTTATTATGAAACAGAAAGAGTAGTATATTAAAAATGTGTTATTGGTTAAAAATTATTAATGCTTTGACTTAGTATAAAGGTTTTAATTTGTTCTGAACATGTTATTTACTTAGCAATAACTCTGACCAGATCTCATTTGTTCATTATTCCCAATTTATTTGCGATATATTTAGGAATCATTTCAAATTATTTGGGTAATTTATTCTAGAGAATTAAATTATGTTAATTTCTAGACTTTTCATTTATTGAAATTAGTTATCTTAAAATTTTATTAATTCTAGAGATTTAATATAATTTGCTACTCGTATTACAATTTATTGATATTGTTTAAATTGTTTAATAAGTGATATTGGGTATTTTAAGTTGGATAATATACTAATATAATTTTATGTCGACTTTTGAACATTAATATTGAGTGTGATTATCATTAAATTAGTCATCTGAATTGAATGTATATATATACAAATATATTTATATTTCTGATTCGTCTTAAAGATTGACTAATAAAAATAAGGGAAAAAAGTTTTTTTAGACCAAAAAAATAGGTACATTGTCCCTCTAAGTTAATCAAAACACTAATTGTCTCTTTAGGCTAATTATTTTCAAAATGACAGTAATACCCTTAAATTTTAATTTAAATTTGAAATTATAATTACTAAATAATTAATAATATATATATTAATTATTTATGTAACCTAAGTAATAATAAAAACAACAATTAATTATAAAATCAAAATTACAATTAGTAAACCAATTAGTAAAAAATTATAATATAATTATATAATCTAAATAATTTAAAAACAAAAAAATATAAAATATAAATTCAATTTTAAAATTTAAATACAATTAGTAAATAATTATAATATATAATTAAATTATATAATCTAAATAAGTTTTTTTAAAACTAACAATTCAATTATAAAATCAAAATTCAAATTGTAAATAATTATAATATATATATTTTTTGGTGAAAATATCTTTCAGATATATTTTGTTCCTATATTTTTGGAACAAACCTTATCTGTAGAATATGTGCATTCTACTATATGTAGAATACAATAAATATGTTAGAACTTAATTTCTACGGGTTTTAGATTTAAAGTAATGTGTAGATTTCGATTTTTACAAGTTTTAGATTTAATGTAATGTGTAGATTCTGATTTCTACGAGTTTTAGAATGAGAGGTAAAGCGTAGAATGTGCATTCCAATTATTTTTAGATTACCATTATTTTCGTAGAACCCATATTCTAAAATAGTAGATTCAATGAAAAATGTAGATTGCAGTTTCTACTAATCAGAATATGAATTCTACTTTTGGTAGAACAAAATTTGAAATTATGATTTTAACATTTTTAGAACTGAAAAAAATATTACTAAGTTGATATTGGTATTTCATCAATAGTTACTATTTTTAGATTTTTTTTTAGTTTGTAAAACTATTTATTTGATTTATTTTTGAAAATACTAAAGGTCATTATGGGCAAACATGATACAAAATAGAAATTAGCCTAATGAAACAATGTACCTATTTTTTTGGCCTAAAAAAACTTTTTTCCCTAAAAATAATATGATAACACTATTGATGAGTCGGCATCCTATCTTGGGAATGGTATGTCATATATAATCATGTGTATTATATATATTGAAATTCTGATTTTTATCTAAAAATCTACATTTTATTTATATTAGTTTGTGAAAAAGATAATAATGGTTAGAAATTTAATTTAATTTGGTACTAATCTTATATCAAATTTTGATATTTATCAGATTTTCGCATTAATGTCTAATGCTATAAAATAACATTAACAATGGATATAACTGAATTTTATATGGCATGAATATTATGTATTCTCATGACCATATTAAAACTAGAGAAATAATCATAAATAAAAGTATATGTTTTCTCTGGAAAATACTGATAGCTAAATTTTATTCAGTATTGAATCTTAAAAATTGTTTTATTCAGTATTGATCGTCAAAATGACATTTTGTACGGTGGGAAAATCAATCCACACATGTAAGTTTCAAAATGCAGACAGAAGAAAAACCACTCAGAAGAATATTTGAAGAGATAAAAATTATTTAGTCTTTTTGTCAACAAATATTATCTAGTTAGAGTGAGATACTTAATTATGATTGTTTCAAAAGGGGTGAAACCGCGTTGTTTCACTTCTTGGACACTAGTAACAAGTCTCAGTCTCGCGCTCTCCTAGACAAAAAAAAAAAACATTTGTGCCAGGAATTATTTGTTGTTTCCATGTGGTATATCTGAGATGAAAACTATTTTGGATATAACATTTGTGCAAAGAAAATCAGTGTACCATGGGCAATTTTTTTTTAAAATATATAGTATGGAATTTTTTTTAAAAATTTAAACCTTATCTTTATTTTATTTTCAAATAAATGAATCTCTTTTCAATATTGTTTATCCAAAAAAAAATGGGTTATGGGGTTCATGTCCTTCTTCTCTGTTTCCTAAGCAGGTTATGTTTTGTGTGATCAGATAAAATAAATACTTAATTTTCATTGCGAGCAACTATGTTTACTTGACACTAATAATTAAACTCTTATAAGATTAGACGGTTAGGCTTCAGCCTGTCGGACATTCTTGATAATTTAAAAAATTATGTAAATATATAGTTTGTATATATATTTGAAATGGTCTGTATTTTAGTTTGTTCTGTGCAACAAATATATCTATGTTCTATCAATAGAATGCATTATATGTGGTAACATTATAAGAGTATTTCTATTCCACTCCATAATTTATTTTAAAAATAGAGTGGAAAATAGAGTATGAAGAAAAAATAAAAATTTACTTTATTTTGGAATAAATTTTTATTTTTTGTTTATACTCCATTTTTCATTTCATTTTTAGAGTAAACTATGGAGTATGGATAAAGATGATCTAAATTGGTAATACAGTATACCAGAAAATACTTTCTCACAAAAATAATAATATATTTATATATATATATATACCAGAAAACACTTAACTATATATATCTAGTTAACGAGCTGAGTAAATCTTTTTCTAAGCTTAACTACTTTATCCGTTTGAAGAATGAAAAGTCACAAAATAGAACCATGTGGGTTTGGATGCAATGAGAAAAGAACCATGCGAAAACTGAAAAGACTGCGCCATTTTATTCAAGTTTAGCATTGTCTCCTTCACACTCTTATACATCTCCACATGCATTCACTATATCTGTTTTAAAGAATGAGAAAGCTAAAAAGAAAACCAATGATATTTTTGTACAAAAACTATTATAATAACTTTAGAATTTTGTTTGTTTGTTATTTATTTATTTATTTAACATGTTGAGAAACTACGCAAACCGTGTGCATGTGCCATCCATACGTGCACTATAACTCAGCTGTGGATCCTGGCAAAAAGTAGTTCTATACATTAGCCCCCAACTTTTTTGTTTTGTAGAAATTTATTGTTTTACCTGTATATAAGACTATTTTAGAACCCAAAGATACTAACTCTACTGCTTAAATATTATTTGCAAAGTGAGTTTAATACATATCATCTATACAATTCTTTCCACAAAATAAGTATGATATGATAAGACATGATATAAATAATGACATAGACTTCTCATTAAATGTAACATGAATAATTATATTTAATGTTTATTTATATTTTTGGTAAATTATTTAATGTTGGTAAATTATATATCATCATTAAAGTAAATCTAATCAAATATGACATTAAATAATATAATTATATAAATATAATAATATTTTACAAATTATAGTTTTACTTTTTTTTTACACAAGTTAATTTAATATATTTTATCCAAAATAAATAGATAAAATTCAATCTAAAATTATAATTTTAAATATATACATATATATATTTTTTAAATATAATTTAAAATATTTTTGTAAAATTTTATGTTCTGGTAAATCAAAATTTTATTATTATTTTAGATTTTATTGTAATTTTATGTTCTGGTAAATCAAAATTGATATTAAAATATTAGTAAAAAATAAAAATAAAATCTAAAATAATAATAAAATTTTATTTTTAAATATAATTTAAATTTAAAACTTTTATTAGTGCAAGCAGGAATTCCATAATTTATTAAAACAGCATCCGTCTCAATTTTTTAATTTCAAAACTTCTTGGCTAGTTACAAAGTTACGACTGATTAGCAACAACTTTTTTGACTGAAAATGTCATCTAATTAGTTATTGAAATTGAGTCGTTGCATGTGACTACGTGGCCACTGGACACATATAGTAGATAGCATCACGTCAAATTATTCCACGTTTGAAAGTGAAGAAGAAATCTCACTCAACTCATTGCTATTCTTCTTTTTTTTAAACTCATTGCTATTCTTCCATCTAATAATTCAGGTCTCTACCTCTTTTAGTTTTTTTTTTTTTTTTTTTTCCGAAAGATGGTTTTCAAAACCTCTTTAGATTCATAAAACAAATATATATGTTTATTAGATGGATTGAGTTTTTTTTTTTTTTTTTTGCATCCGCCAAGCCAAACGATTAAATTAATCTAAGTGTGAGAGACACGCGTCTTTGTTCGGTCAGTGGTGACTGTTTTTTTTTTTTTTGCTTAACAATCAGTGGTGAGTGTTGCATGGGTAATTAATAAGTATATCATTACAAGCGAACTAAACTCATTTTCGGTGCTTGTTCTCAGGCCTCATCGTTCAGTTTCCGGCTGGAGATGGTCAATCCTTCATAAGTCGATAACATTGTCTTTTATCCTAAAGACTCTCTCTCATATTCAAGCTAGAAAATGCCAAAGTAATTTGCCAAAATATTGTCAGGAAAACTCTCCTTTTCCCGTCATATCCCGTATGTCCACCCGAAACAGTTGATTGGGCTCATGGTCACTTCTTAACTGAAACTAGCAAAAGATAATTGTTTATTTTTTACTAGTTATCTAGGTAATATTCTGCATTCTTCGCAGAATGAAATATTTTATAAAATATCTATTATATAAATATAATTATCGTTAAATTTATTTTTAAATAATAACAAAATATGTAAAATATATTTTAAAAGTGTGATCAAGTTAAAATTGTATAAATAATTAGTTTTTATCAATTCAAGTATAATACATATTCTAAAGTTTTGAAATAAAAATATTTATAGATTTTTAGGTGATGTATAGTTTAATTTAGATTATATTAGTATATATATTTTTTTTAATCTGGATATCTATTAAAAGATAGTTTCTATTCCTATGTTTTTATGATTATTTATATTTTTTTTATAAAAAGCTAAAACATTGATCACAATTTTTTTAATGTGATATTTGTATACGAAAAATCTAATTTTTTATTATATGGTTAATTAATTTTATTTTTTTAATTTATTTTAATAATATAAAAATGATAGAGTATAAATATTTTTTTTATCAAATCTTTATTATCAAAAACAT